>SJJU01000588.1:0-90070 GCA_012932125.1 Conopomorpha cramerella | reverse complement strand
ATGGGCACGCGCCGCTCGACTAATTGGGTCAAGGACAAACTAGCTCACGCTACTACCCCGTCACTCCCTGCCCCGCCACCCCAACCCGCGAGCTCGAGCAGCGTGGTGTATGTGATACAAAGTTCGTTGATCTAAGTAGGTACCTATTTAATAGCTGTTAAGAAAGGGCAAGCCAAAAAAGTCCCAAATCTAAAAAATGTAACCTATGTTATATTGTGCTGAAATGAACTCTACTCCTGCTGCTGAGTAAGCAGTTTCATGGTTGCTACGTTTATTCGTTTAAGTACACGTTGTATATGTTGGTACATTTCTAAGGCCATTTTGTTGAGGGTTAATTTTGACCAATGGTTTTATAAACATTGTTGGACTCGTCAATATGAACAACTTTTACCAAAACGACAATGTGGGGAATTAAAAAAGAAATTCAATCCCCATACAAAATATCATCAGTGGAGTGAATATAGCTACACAGCAGAGCACACTTGTTTATTAGGTACCAATTTATGAGATGAGATGAAGACCAGACAATACTGCGCACGAAACACTATAGGTACCTAGACACTCCTGAACTAACAGAGAATTCGAGACAAAATTCAAGCATTCAAGTTTCAGCCCTAGGGTGGCAGACCAGATATTTGGCGGATTGCACCTAATCTACAAAATTATAAAAAAAAATGTATTTACTTTTTGAGTTTTTATTAAACCATTAGCGCCCATTGTACTCGGAGGTTGGCACCTTAAATTGAACTTTAATACTTGGCACCTTATTTTGAACATTAATCTAAATATATAAAAGGAAAAGCTGACTGAATGACTAACTGACTGACATATCAACGCACAGCCCAAACGGCTAAACGTAGGGACTTGAAATTCGGAACGGACGTAGCTTAGATACCATAGGGGTGCACTAAGGAAGGAATTCCCGAAATTTGTATGAAAAATCTAAACCGCTCAAGATAGACGCTTGAAATTTGGAATGCAGGTACCTTAGTACACTTAAAGCTTAAGTGCAACAGTCTATTGGAAAATTCCCATGGGAACAGGGGTTATCGGGAAAAAACTTTTGTATGATAAACCACTCAAGTTAGACGCTTGAAATATAGGATGCAGGTACTAAACTACGCGAATGAAACTACCACTAGTTACTTAATATCAGTCAAAACCAAATGGGGCGTAGTTATTCGTCTGGGTGTAAATGAGGGGGGAGGTGGAGGGGTTTACAAGCCAATAGGGCCAATGTTCTGTTCGCATTACATAACTACTAACTATGATTGAATATAAATGGGGAATACCCCGCAGAAGGCACAAAAATAAAGGGAAATAATATAAAAAAAACGTTTACTTCAGATAAATATACAATGATCGTCCTATTCAATGCATAATTGAGAACCTACCTACTAAATATACATTATCCTCATGATTAAATCTTTTCTTACATCCACATTTATAGGAGCATCCAACATTAATTCCTATCTCTTTCATAACATTCACCATCTCTTTTACACTTTCAATCCACTGAGCTGCAGTTGCAGTTACAGTGCCACTTTCCGTCGAATGTTCTCCCTTTTGAATACAAATAACACTCGTATCACGCTCTCTTTCAAACTCCCACGACCCGACGCATTCGTCTCACATTCTAAAAACAAGTCTGCCTTTATTTTCTTCAGTTATTTTCCTTTTACGGGGATGCCATTCTTCTTGGGGGGCATTGTTTGCTGTCTTACGCTACGTCCTCAGTGAACAAATTGGTGCGATGCGTTGCGGATACGATGCGGTGCGGATTTACTACGATCCGGTACGGATCGGATTAAGTGTCCTGCGTGCAACAGTGTGGCAACAGTTATCTGCGTCCAACGCGTCAACATGTCAATGCTCCGTCGTATTTTTTTATCATCCCCGGTGCGATAATAAACGATTTGAGTATGATTTATTACGTTTATCCCATAACAAGCTCCTTTCTTTGACTGTGTTTATTAATAATTCCACATACATCACAGCAGCAGCCATGTTTACATGCGAAATGCCAAAATTCGTCCGGAAATCGCAAGCTGGATTGACATTTCCGCAACGCATCTATTCGTACGAATGTCAGTCGGAAAGACGTAGGACACTTGTATTGATTACGAAAATTTGAAATTGACGGCGTGCGTTCGTGCGGACATCGCATCGGACCGCATCGTATCAAATTGTTCACTGAGGACGTAGGGTTAGGCAAGTCCGGTACGGTACATTGTGGTTGAAGCGTGAGGTCGCGGTGCTGGTCTCCGGAGTGCCCAAATTTTTGTCTGTAAATACATAAATACATACAGTTAAATAAATTAGTTTATGAGTAACATCGCACATTTTCGGAAATTTCCGTTCGCAATGTGACTAAAGTAGAAAATTTAAGTAGAAAAGAAACAGCTCCCAACTTTGTGTAATAGTGGCATGCCGTACTGAAAATTATGAACGTATACGACCGGCCTTCTGAACTAGTCCCGAAGGTGCATCTGTCAGTATTGAAGTCAAAGAGAAAGTGTCGAAATATTTTGACTGACGTGCTAATAAACGAGCGATACACATCCGGCGATTTTTGGCTTCGCTACCAATATTTTCTGGTGAATAGTTACTATACTCTGTTATATAATTCGACGAACGATCTGACACTTGGAGTGTGCCCATTTTTTGTAATAAGAAAAATAGTGATGTGCAAAAACAATCGCAATTCGTAAATCGCATTCGTTCAATTCCGTTCATTGAATAGATTTTGGTGTGAAAATTATGTATTTTTTTATAACTTTCATAAATACCTTATAATGCCAATAATAATTGCAGAGGTTTACTAACGTCCACGACGTAGTGAGAAATCTCTAGGCAGGTAAATTCTGGCTAGCCAACCATGAACTCAACTCAAAATCCAGATTCCTTAACTACGCTGTCTACGGTAATCGACTTATTATATTCTAAATCATGTAATTGCGTCTTCATCAAAGTTACACACTATACAAAAGAGTAAAGTGTCTAAAGAGTAAAGTGTCTAGTATATCTAATCAAATATCTCGAAAATTTGTTTATAATCTGGTAATTAAGAATGAAACAATCAAATGAAAACAGGCCTGACTACCGCTACCGTTATTGGGCCAAAATAAGCGAGTCAACGTGAGTAAAAGGTCTTTTATGATGAGATAACCGTTAAGGGGCAGATCTCCAACTGGTGGGGTCAGTTGTTTGGCTTTCCTTATGGTTCATATTTGGCAATGATTGGCGACGTACTTCACGGCTGGTAGCAGGCCGAGAATGAAACATCCTTGTCGTAGAATATTGACTACTGTTTCGCTGTTGGCATGGGCAGCGTTGCGATGGTAGTTGTCGATTAACAGACGAACGATTCGACCGAAACATTCTTTACAAACGCTACCTACTCTTTTATTACTTTCTTATTCATTCATTTCATGAATTTTATCCGCTCATTTATTTGATTATGAAAGTGAATCCCTATAGACAAAAAACTAGCTACATTATTTTGCAAAGTGATATTTCCATGTGTCAGATCGTTCATCGAATTATCAAACGAACTATAGGTACCTACTTTTTTTCGAATGCTACTAATCGAATAGTAAATAAAGAATCGATACTCTTGGAGCGATAAAACGGCGCACGCCTACACATTGTGTTCCTTTCAATTCCACATACGTCCCATAGGGGCACTTTAGATTTGGCACAAAATCCAACGACATGTATGGCATAGCCCAGGGTTTCTCAAACTGGGGTTCGCGAACCCCTAAGTGTTCCCCTTTAGACGTTAGGGGGTTCGTGGAAAGATTTACGTAATGGTGGCTGGTTGGCTGCCAAGAGGTTGCGATTCACAGTGAGGTTCTGAATCAAAAACGATATCTAAGATATCTAAGGCTAAAAGGAAATTCTTTGCATTTCACATTACTAATATTTTATTTAGTGTTAATATCACTTAGTGCCCTTGAGCTTTTCACCAGTCAGGGATGCATCCCGCCATCAAGCATTTGTTAAATAAGTATTAAGTCATATTTATGTGTAGTACATAGATGAAAGACCTGACGATTTGAAAAGATGCCAGTTTCTTCCCGGTTCTTCTGGTAGGTAAAAGAAATTAATTCCAACCGGGGACGTTAACTTTTGTTCTTAAAATCATAAATGACTTTCATCAAGCTTTGTGTTATACTACTGTATATTTGTATGCACCTAATAGCACTTATAACGATGAAGAAATAAATAATTTAATTTCAATGAAGATTAAAGCTGTCTTAAATTACTCCTCAAATGCCATTAATCACAAATTGTTTCCTTTTTTTTCTTATTGTAACTCAATTTGAAATTCAAAATCATATGTTCTTCTACATAACAGGCAGTTTATTTTATCTTATTGGGGTTGGAGGTTCTCGTTGGTTTTAGGGTAATTGGGGCAATAAGTTTGAGTAACCCTGGCATAGCTTATCTGGCGTATTATAGATATCTGTGGTATAGTCTTAGTTTCAGAAGTAGTGTTAAACAAATCATCACCATCATCATCACCATCAGCCCATACTTGTCCACTGTTGGACAAAGGCGTCTCCAATTGCACGCCACTGGTAAACAAATGTTAAATCTTATTTTTTGTCTGCTGCGTCAAGAACAAGATACCCTTTCGCGTAGTCTGTGGCGTCTCTGTAGTCGCACTATTCGCAAAACGATGGGGAACTACACACATCAAAAGTGTCTAGGTATCAAGAAAATTTTTAAGTAAAAAAAAAATCTAATTTATTTAAATCAAATCTAATCTTCTGGATTGGTCTCCTACCTAATTCCCCATGCCTGTATCAATGACTTATCACCACATTTTGAATGAATTCAGTTTTTGTAAAATATATTTTTGGTTGCAATCTTCTAAAATGTACTTGATCCCTAGACACTTTTGATGTGTGTATAAAGCTGTACTTACAAAATCTACAACTAGATGACGTTAGAATGGTCACCGGTGGTTTTTTTTTTTAAAGAGCATGGCTCCACGGCTTGTTAGCTTTCGCCACCACCAAGCACTACCACTACTAAGCAAATGAAAAAGCTCTTACTCGGTCCAATCAAAACAAGCCAGACAACTTCAATCAAAAAAGATCTTTATTATCACTTTGCGAAAATAAGTAAAAACGTATTTCAATAAAAATTTACAAGACAGAAGTTTATCTAGCGATTCATTGTGAAGTAGATAATATACGAAGATACTATCGACATCTCAGATCAATAGGAACTATTTTAATGTGTGGTGGGTTATCAAATAATTGCCCATTGACAGTAAAATATAAGTATCTTCTTTACTAAACGACTACACACTGGCTTCTCCAGAGGCGCTGGACCCAACGTACATTTTGTACAGATTAATCAGTGGCGTGCACACCATATAGGCAAAAAGACACTGCCTACCTTAGTATGTTGGCTACCCGACCTAATAAAAGAGTAAGTGCTAGATCTTTTTTTGTTGCACTCACGACATAGGCTAACAAAGGTCCTGTGTTTTGTGGGTGAGTAGATAGTTAAGTTACCTATACATATGTGTGGATTACTGCCTACCTTGTCGTAAAAGCCAGTACACGCCACTGCGATTAAGGTATCTGCATTATGCAACTCTTGATGCACAGTTCCTTGCGGTTGAGTTCATTCACATAGTCGAATGTTTTTGCTTAGTATTTAGGTACCATGATCACGAGACGAAGTCCCGTATGTAGGACGTTGCCACGAAGGTGACCAGCAACTTGGCAGCTACGCTTGCAACCAGAACGAATGACGTCACCAGGAGGTTGCTTTTGTACACCACTGTAAAAGGCAATTAATACGTTCTTAATGGGGAATTTTCAGGGCCCTTGTTTCTCATAGTTATGACAGATAACGCTAGCTGTTAAGGAGGATTAATGTCAACGAAATGACTTCAAGCAGTCAGTAATGAAGGTGACAGTTATTTTTTTATTGTTTGTTTACATATTACAAAAGTATCTGAAGTTTGAATAACATAACCAAATAATAAAAAGCGTATTAATTAGATTCACGTACTTTGTTTCACGCACATCAAAAGTGTCTGGGGATCAAGTACATTTTAGAAGATGCAATCAAGAATATATTTTACAAAAACTGAATTCATTCAAAATGTGGTGATAAGTCATCAATCATCAGTGTATCAATGGATACAGGCATGGGGAATTAGGTAGGAGACCAATCCAGAAGATTGGATTTGATTTAAATAAATAATTTTTTTTAGAGCTAAGAATGTTCTTGATCCTGACACTCTTGATATGTGTATTTTTAAAACATCGCATATTGAAAATAATTTGAAGAAAGAGTGATACGAGGAAGGTTTTCATGTATAATACATGCATATAATAGTATACAAACACTGTTTATCTAGGTATACTAATATTATAAGTGCTCGCTTTCACAAGAAAATTTGGTATACATACATATAGTTAGTCTGAGATAAAAAGTCCTCTACATTGGCTATTTTTTATCCCTATTCTGTAGGACGCGCCACTAAATAGAGGGTGTTATAGTTTGTATGAAATACTGAATCTAAGCGAATGAAAAGCGGGGCGTCCACTAATAATGTATATGTCTAAGTGTCTCAATGGCTGGCCTAAATAAAACAATTAAGAAAAATAAAAACATACCGCGGTACAAGAGTCCAGCAGCACGTAGGCCGTATAGCAGCGGTAGCGCTTTGCCGACGAGATCCCACAGGGCGGGCGCCGCGCCCCCCGCCGCCCACACCAGCGCCGGCACCGACACCAGCACGTGGCACCACCACAACGACTGGCACTTCAACACAACCTCCAACGACACTGCAACAGTTGTAGTACAGATCGGTTACTTCGAATCTAACAGTTTCCTTTTCTGTTTTGGATCCGACAGTTTGGATCCGATTTTGGTAGTAAGAGCGACAGTTTGGATCCAAAAGTACATTATAATAATACCCTGCTACGCTGTAAGGGACAAAAGATACATCTCTTGCTCTTTCACTCCTGAATGTTTATCATATCGTTGTCACGTTTTATTCTAAACGTCAGTCAGTTTCGGAATGAAAGTATAGTTGTTTTTGGTCTGAGGCAGAGAAGGGAGAGAGTTGGCAACAAAACAGTTACGGATAAAGATAATTTGTACCTATGGAGTCAAGAAAACGTGTGCTTTGAAAAGAGGCAAAAGCAAGTAGACGCGCACGTCCCCAGAGAATGGCCCGTACGCTGAGAGGCAGGTTCGGTGGTGGCGGGCGTGTCCCTAATTTGACGATACAACAGGTAGGCCATAAACTCATTTTAAACTTTTATTCCATGGGGCGTGGCAGGCACAGCGGACTGATGATTTTCGCAACATGGCTGACAGAAGCTAGATGCGAGAAGCCGAAAACAAGTAACAGTGGCGTGCAATCGAACAGACGTCCAGCAGTAGATGAACATGGGCTGCTTGCTTATCTGGGGTGTCAATGCCATGTGTCAAATGTATCAGCTGCCATTCTTCTTGGCATGTTGTTGGAGCGTTGAGACCTCGAGATTTAGATTTATTCAGGCTATGAACTTGTAACTGACCCATTTTGCTCCTTATTGTGCTAAATCTGGCTGAAGGGTCCTGGTGATCCTGGTTCTATCCACGATTTTAAGGATATTACGGACGTGAGTGTATGTATTATATTTTTATTGTTAAGTTCTTAAACCTCGGATATACTGAACTTGCAAGGTGCGTGCCAACTTCAATATGTCTTCTGGATCCAACCAGTAATTTTGTTAGTAAAGTGTCAGTTTAAATTAACCCCGTTAACAATAAACGCGTTATTACTTATACAACGGTTATTACAGGTCTACTTGAACTGGTTATTCTGTATTTGGCATACAACTGACAAGTTGAGCTTTGAGTATCTTCGAAATAGCAATTTATTGTGCCATTATTACTAAAGCCCTAAGAAAACAATGACCTGCTACACAGTGAGGTACGGAAAATAACAAAACAAAAGAACTCTATCACTCCTACATGCTGTTCATATGATTGTCCGGTTTTATTATTAATGTCCGTTTTGGACTGCAAGGCAAATATGAGTAATACAAAGGTAACACTCACCATTATTTATATCAGTAACGTAACTGAACAGCTTCATGAGCACAACTGTCGTCACCAACAGTGCAGTAATACCTGAAAAATATGAGGAAAATATTCAATTGCCTAAAGTATCAAAATACAAACCTATAAATATTATTCACTAGTGGACGCCCCGCGATTTCATTCGCGTAGTATCAGTATTAAAACTTTATACACACTATAACACCCTCTATATATTGCGTGTAAAAAGACCCCCCCCCCCTCCCCGAGCAATGGTCTTATACGTCGTAGGGCTCCTCAATATGAACAACTATCACTATGGCGACGATGCGGGGAAATGCATTTTTTTTAAGTCTCCATACAAAAATAGACAAATTTCCGCGTCGAGAGATGACACTTTCTATGGGTATCGATTATTTTTTTTCATCACTTTTTAATGAAACGCGCACAGACATTATAACTCAATATTGTTCACCGGGTATATAGGCGCGAACATAATCAAAGACATGCTCGAGATTCAGGTTTAGGTTCATAATACCTGTGCGCGTTTCATTAAAAAATACACTTTTTCATGTCCACTTGTCATGCCGGCGCCACCTAACTATGGTGTCCTAGGTAACTTTGGATCTTTAATGATTTATTTCAATCTACATCATTGGGTATTTATTGAACATAACATTAAAGAAAAAAAGAACCGACTTAAACAAGTAAAATATTAATCGTCGCATCATCATCATCATCATCAGCCCATACTTGTCCACTGCTGGACATAGGCCTCTCCAATTGCACGCCACTGTGATCTGTTTTCGGCTTCTCGCATCCAGCTTCTGCCAGCCATCTTGCGTATATCATCAGTCCACCTTGCCTGAGGGCGTCCTACACTCCGTTTGCCGAGACGCGGTCTCCACTCGAGAACTCGTTTTCCCCAACGGTCATCGGTTCTACGGCTAATATGGCCGGCCCACTGCCACTTCAGCTTGCTAAAACGATGAGCTATGTCGATGACTTTGGTTCTCTGTCGGATCACTTCATTTCTGATTCGATCCTTCAGAGAAACGCCGAGCATAGCCCTTTCCATAGCACGCTGTGCGACTTTGAGCTTGTGGGCCAGCCGTGCCGTCAGTGTCCACGTCTCAGCTCCGTATGTCTTTACAGGTAGGACACACTGATTGAAGACTTTTGTCTTCAGGCACTGTGGGATCACTGATATGATTGATTGATTAAGTTACATATATATATATATACATATATGTATATATATAAATTGATTAATCGTCGCATTCATATAAAACTAGTTGACGTATATCAACTTGGATTGGTTTGTCCGTATTTGGCGTACATTTGACGAGGTTATAAGACCTTTACTAACAGTACACTAGAGCTGTTCTAACTTTATGTATACGAGGGTAAGAATTTTGTGGTTTTCTTATCAAATTTAAATGGGACCAAAAAGGAAGCATCAGCGTACGAGCGTTCGGTGATCGGGTGGTTCCCCAATCAAAAGTTTTGAGGTAACCAGCAAAAACAATATCAACCTCAGCCAAAAATTGGAAATCCTCCTCTTTTTCTGAAGTCGGTCAAAAAGTACCATACTGAGGCAGTGGGCGTAGGTCCAGTCGGCTATGCTCAAGTGACGCTTGAGTACTGTGTCTGTTTCAGAATACGGGTCATAGATTAAGACCCACGTCACGCAATGAAGTACCAGCGAAGTATCAAAGTAAGTATCGAAATACGTTGAGTATTTTTCAAGATCTAAGCATACATAGGGAGAGATTAGCGTGTTCCCCATGGCACTACTCGATGGCACAACTAGCTATAATATAATGGTTAATGCTAATTACAGTTTCCAATCAGAAAAGTGGGTTAGGTTAGGTTAGGTTAGTTATCTTAATTTTTTAAATTGTATATTAAGCTGGCTAGGCTGGATAAAATCGAAATCTAGTTAGTTAGTTTTACATGAAATTGATTGTTGTTGTTTGTTGTAAAAAAACAGTTCTGCCATGAAGTTAAAGGGGGAAGTACTGGAGAGATTGCTGTAGGCGACTTTCTTCTATACTATTTATTGATATGTATGCAACTGCTTGCCATACTGTTATGGTAAGTACCTGTGTACTTACCACAAAATACAGATACGAAAAGAATATAAAAATCCTTTTCCCATATGAACAGGTCATTTTCTATTCCCTGACCATGCTGGGTCCACGCTAAACAATAACTTCTCCATGGCTCTACAATGGTTGACAATGTCTCTGACTCTCTGAAAAAAAAATAGTTCGGTAAGTATATAAGCCTCTGTGGTCCAGTTGGTTGGATACTTGACTGTAACCGGGAGGTGGCAGTTTCGAGTCCGGCTACTGGACGTGTACCAATGGGACAATTTTTCCGAGCCTATGTACACAACGCAACGCTCGTACGGTGAAAGACAACATCGTGATTAAACCCGCACACCACAAGGTGTGTGAGCCCTATAACGGCGATGGGCTCACCTCCTGTCACGTTGGGCTAAATACGCTTGGTGAACCGTGGGCATTTGCTTTGGCAATTGCCTCTGCCTACCCCGCTTTGGGATTAAAAGGCGTGAAGTGTATTTATTTTTTTTTTTATTCTATAAGTATCCTTGTAGCTCCAAGAAATATGTTTAGAGCAGGGGCGGTACGTCCATAGAAGCAAATAAGCTCTGCATACCCTGGCAAATTGACTAAAACAATTAGCGTAGTTAGGTATCTATAACACATTTAGTCGTCACGTAGGTACTGTAAATTAGGCAATTTATCAATAACAGAATTTCGGTTATTTAAAATGTGTATCGAAAACACAAATTCGCTCTAGACCAATCAAAACACTAATCTTTCATTAATCTATTCTTCCGCGTGTCAACGAAAACAAATTCGTGCAATGTTGCATCATCGTTCCATCGATAGGTAACACAAATTTCGCCTCAACCAATCAAAACATAGTATTTAGCGCATCAACGAAAACAAATTCATGGGACGTTGCCGCTTCGTTGCATCGTCTAGCCCGGGGAAGCTGCTAGACCTCAAGCTTCCTATTTTTTCTCTTTCTCTGTATACATCCCTTTCACCTCGGTCTATTAGCGCGGAGCGTTACTATGAAAAATATGGAGAAATTTACGCCACAGCGTAAGCGCAGCTTCTTCCGCGATTTTTCATACATTATTGGAATAATAAGGGCTAGAATGCTATGACAGTGCGTAAATATGTGCGACAGAGAATGAGTGATGTGTGAGCGAGCGAGAGAGATGCCGGCCATGTTGACATAATGCAAGTATTGTTTATTTATATTGGAGTATGCATTGTTTTAGGTTATATATTCGCGCCTTTTTTAATAGAATAATTAAATTAGACAAAAATGGAGACTAAGGTGTGAAAGTGATGTGTGTAAAAGTGTTTGTTTACAAATGTAGGTCGATTCTCTGAACTAAATATGAGTGAAAAGTGCAGAGTCGCGGACGAATTTCGCCGGGATTGTTTTTATTTGAACTTGGAGCAAACACAAGGTAATAATAATAATAATAATAACCCCCCCAAGGGACCACCTTGACGCGGTGGGGGGGCTTAAAAGACACGGAACTGGCTCTTTGCTCAATAACATCATATGCTACACGTATTTTAACCTCTTAACTAACGGTCCCAACTCTATCTTTAACATGAATCGTGACATGAAGAGATACAATTTACGGCCGCTGCCCGGGGGTCGCCGGGGCGCGTCTGGAGCCGATGCTGGGCGCTCCAGCATGCGAACCATCGGCGGTGAGGCGCTGAACAGGCGGGCTCTCACCGACAAAAATGCCACAGCCGAACCCAATCATCCTTCATCCCCTTCATCAAATATTACTTTATTTCACTCAACGCCTTCATCTCCACAAAGCTCATTGTATCACCCTGCGTCATCAATAACATCATCACCATCATCTGTCATCTCAACCTCAACGTATGTAGATGTTGGGCAGGAGGCATTGGCCGACTTGACTGCCCCCACTACATATGTAAATGCCAGAAAGAAGTGGACTACAGAAATGAACACATTTATCTGGCGACACCATCTCATACTTACCAAACTTGATACTGATACTGACAAACACCTACAAGAACTTCACACACAATTCACAAACCAATTCCCACATATGAATGTTTCGCGGCAAAGAATAGGTGACCAAAAGAGAGCAATTGTCCGAAATAACTTATTGTCTTTAGATAAACGTAACAATATTAGAAAAGAAGTAGAAACATTATTAAGAGAACCAAATAGAAATCCAGAAACACCAGTAAGCCAAGAACGTTCGCAAATCCACTCAACACTAACAAGAATGAAATGGAGTCAGCAACAAAATGAGGCAATAATTAAGATTTATTATACAGTTACTGAACTAGAGACCAACATGAGCACATATCGTCAATCACTTCATAAAAGATTCATTGAAATGTTTCCAAACTTCTCGCATGTTACAGAACAGCGAGTATCAGATCAAAGGAGATTGATTCTACACAACAAATATGTATCCGAAACGAGACTTGAAGAGATTCGTAAGGAAGTAGAAAGGGAAATTGCACTACCTCCTGTCGAAAGTCAGTATGATATAACAATGCAATATATAGCAACTGATATACCAGAAACACTCATAGGGACAAACATTGATAATATTAATAATATACCTACATCACAAAGTACAGACTCAGTGCCCCACACTGATCCCCTTGACGAACATTTTAGAATCATCATAACGAATACATTTGAAGATAATATCCAAAAATATTCAAATTCTTCCCCAACTAACAGACCCTTTATTCCAAAACAGAAAACATCAAGAAAATTTACTTCGATCGTAAATTTTATTGATGTGAATATTTTAGGCCTAAAATTAAACACTCATCAGAATTTTCTTGAAATGCAAACAATGATATATTGTGGAGCCTTAACAGCAGCGATGTGTAACGGAAGTAGGATTCGCCCGATCTCCAATGACGGCAATTCAAATCCATTTTATCAGAATAAGCTCCCAGCGTGGCAAAAAAGACTGCAAAATAAAATAGATGACCTAAGGAAAGACATCGGTAGGTTAACACATTTTATTAATGGAACGAGATCTAGGAAGATAGTGAAAAAGGTAGAGCAGATAAAAATAAAACACAAAATTCACACTAGACATGAAGATGAAAACACTACAGATATACATTTCCTGGACACTCTAAAACAAAAACTTTCAGCAGCCTCTAGCAGATTAAAACGATATGTAAATTGTACTAAAAGAAAGATTCAAAATTATATGTTCACCAATAATGAAAAACTCTTTTACAGAAACTTACAATCCTCTCATAATGAAAACACATCACCTACAAACATCACACCTACACCACCGACAACAGAAGATTTACATGACTATTGGTCAGGCATATGGTCTCATGCTGTCGAGCACAACCCTAACACAAATATATTACGAGCTGAAGAAGTTAACCTGCAATTGACTACGCCAATGAATTTTGAAGACATAGACATTGACACGTTTATGAAGGTATTAAAGAAATCCCATAATTGGAAAGCTGCAGGTACTGATAAAATTCAAAACTATTGGTACAAAAAATTCAAAAGTACACATTCGTACATATACAGATATATCAATACATTTATTAAGTCACCACAATATATGCCCACATTTATTACAGAAGGTATCACATACATGCTTCCCAAAGACACAGACTACAAAAATCCTGCAAAATATAGACCCATCACTTGCTTACAAACTATATATAAGATCTTAACTGGATGTGTTAAGGAACTTATTTATGAACATGTTTCGCAAAATAATATAATTGCTGAAGAGCAGAAGGGATGTCGGAAAAATAGCCAGGGATGTAAGGAGCAACTTATCGTGGACTCAGTTGTAATGAATCAGGCGCGAGTCAAAAAGAGAAACATCAACGTCATGTTTATAGATTACAGAAAGGCGTTTGATTCGGTCCCACACAGCTGGCTCATACATATTTTGCAACATTACAAAATACATCCAACAATAGTAAATTTTTTGAGTAACAGTATGCATAATTGGAAAACACAGCTTAAATTAACACTTAGAGAAATTAACATTGTAACACCACAGATAAAGATTAATAGAGGAATTTTCCAAGGAGACTCACTGAGTCCCTTATGGTTCTGTCTCGCCCTAAACCCACTGTCCAACGCCTTAAATTATTCTTTGTGTGGCTTCCCAGTAAATAACCCTTCAGACACTACCCAGCTATCACATCTCATGTACATGGATGATATTAAATTGTATAGCAGCAATGAATCAACTTTATACAAATTAGCAGACATAACAGAAACATTTTCGCAAGACATTCATATGCAGTTTGGCATAGACAAGTGCAAAACGTTTTCCTTGAAAAAAGGAAAAATTGTTGATAGTAGCTATTCCCTAAGCTGCGGGAATGTAATAGAACCGATCGCAGAATCTTATAAATATCTAGGTTTTCACCAATCACGGCAAATTCATCACAAACCAATAAAAGAGGAAATAAAGAAGAACTTTAAATACAGACTTAACATAATTTTGCGATCACAACTTAATGCCCGTAATACAATTAAAGCAATAAATACTTTTGCCATACCAATTCTTACATACTCATTTGGAATTATAACCTGGTCTAAATCTGATCTACTGACCCTACAACGAACGATTAATACCACTCTCACTTCACATCGAAAACATCATCCTAAGTCCTGCACACAACGGCTAACTTTATCCAGAGAATACGGAGGCCGGGGCCTGATAGACATCACCAATTTATACTATAGACAGGTCACTACGTTGAGACATTTTTTCCACAATAAAGCAGAACACTCACAACTTCACCTAACTATTGTACAAACTGACACTAAACTCACTCCATTAAACCTTAATGACACAAATACACAATATAGTACACTCATAAAAGATAACAGTAAAAAAATTGCCGAATGGAATGATAAGAGTCTTCACGGACGACACCTCAAAGAGCTCAACCAGCCTCATGTCGATAAATCTGCATCCAACGCCTGGCTTAAACAAGGTGTGCTTTTCCCTGAGACGGAAGCCTTCATGCTTGCAATACAAGACCAGGTCATTGCTACACATAACTACCAGAAACATATTATGAAATTGCCTAATATTATAGATACCTGCAGACGTTGCCGAGCCCCCAATGAGACCATCCAACACATAACAGGATCCTGTAGAGCAATAGTCCAAACAGACTATAAACATCGTCACGACCAAGTAGCTGCAATTATTCATCAACACTTAGCCCATATGTTTAATTTTATACCGTCTAAACAAGCTTACTATAAATATGTACCTGAAACTATCTTAGAAAACGATATCATAAAAATATACTGGGACAGGAGCATACTTACCGATAAAACTATCCATTTCAATAGACCAGATATTACAGTACACCTTAAACACACCAAGACAGTTTACCTCATCGACATAGCTATACCTAACAGCCATAACGTACAGAATACCATATCCACTAAAGTCGCTAAATACACCGAGCTAAAAGAAGAGTTGACACGCATGTGGAAAGTGACTAAAGTAACAATCGTACCGATAGTACTGTCCACGACTGGCATCATACCTACACAGTTACACAAATCACTTGAAACACTAAATATCCCCAAGAACACATACCTAACACTACAAAAGGCAACACTACTTAACACTTGTAGGATCGTCAGGAAATTCCTGCAGTCAGATAACGACGTTAGTTCTCACAACATCCACACTCAAATAAGCGACTCAGTAGCATAACCCCTGTTGCTCACTTGGCTTAGGCCCGTGAACAACTGGAAATCCAGCCCTTTTGAGAGCTGTGAATTAGAGAGGAAAAAAACAAATAATAATAATATTTATTTCCATAAAGACATTACAGGGCATGCTAATAATATTGTATTTAGTCACTTACTAGGCCGCATTTCGCGACCTGTATTAAGCAACGAATTAACACTCGATGCTGTCTTAACTGGTGCAGGATTAAGGAACAAAACATTGGGAAATATACATTAAGTACCTCTAGTAGGTCTAGTTACGATTTTCCAATAGTGTCTAAGTGTGTGTGTGTGTGTGTGTGTGTGTTTGTATATGGGTGTGAGTGTTTGTATATGGGTGTGAGTGTTTGTATATGTGTGTGAGTGTATTTGTGTTTTGAATAATGATAGTGTTCTTATAGGGTTAGTGGTAATATAGATTCTGTTTCATCGTAATTTAACTCCAATAACCATTTGGATGTTGTAAGTTTACATTCGTAATAAGAAGAGTTGTGTATGTAATGAATTTTGTTAATTTGATTATAAAGATATGGGCCAATGAAATAGTTAAAACGTTTTATGAATGTAATGGTGGTTCTAGGTATGGTACAAATTATATCCTTTCTCCGTTTAGTGATTTCAGTGTACGGCGTCATGGAGTGCTGATATAGAATAGTGTGCAAGATAAATAGTTGTCTAACTGTTAGCACCTGACAATTTAAATATAGTTCTCGGGTCGGAAAAAGTCTTGGACGGTTTGTAGCAATCTTAAGTATAGCTCTCTGAGCAACTTCAAGAGGTTTCAACACTGTTTTCGCGGCACCTCCCCAAACTGAAACAGCATAGGAAAGAATCGATTGACCTAAAGCATAGTATACTGAACGTATTGTAGACGGGTTTGCTATATTCCTTAGGGATTTAGCAAACCCGTCTACAATACGTTCAGTTATGAGGTAGTTTCTTGTTTTTTAGTGTATTTACTTAGTTAGGCAGAATAAGGTTATTATGTAGTGCTTTGGGAAGGGAAGGCATCCACATTCCACAACGATCTGTTCAGTTCAATCATCTGCTTAGCAAATTTTTGGGACGTAACGTAATTACCTACATACCTATTAATTTTGCTAAACTAGTGATCTTCTATTGAAATATTTTGTAGTCTGGCACAAAATTGGAACCTACTTAATGTTATTTTAGTGTCGTATGTACCTACTCATAGGAGACAGCTTACCCTGATGAAAATTTCACGGCCCGCCACTGGTTTAGAGATGTCACCTTATTATTATTATGTATACCTTATTAATGAAGCATACTTATCTATCATACAGAACACATTTGTGTTGGCCGTATACACACCACATGCCGTGCACATCTGAGTGACAAATCTACACTGTATGCCGCTATAGATACTGGCTCTAACAGGAAGCACAGTGGTGGGAACAAGAGTTATATTATCACTGAACAGTTTTTTTTTTAATCACTATGGACAAGCGTTTGACCACCATCCTGCCTGATGTTAAGCAGCGATGTGGTCTGCGATGGAGCACACTTGTTCAGTAAGTACCTATTCACCCGCGACTTGAAGACCTTCAAACTGTACTGCGCAGGAAACACAGACTCGAGTTAACGAAATAACCCAATAAGAAAGCACAGTGGTGGTCAATGGGGAATTTTCTTTCGACGTTTTTCTGACAGATTTTAGGGCGGAGAACTGTCATTACTGTCAAACTTTGTTTGGAAAGTATGACAGTAATGACAATTCTCCGCCCGAAAATACGTCAGAAAAACGTCAAATGATGTTTATACGGGAAGCGATGAGATTCAAATGGCTTCTTTATTTCTCATTTTCAAAATAAATTTTTCGCTACAATTATTGTGTTGATATGGTGGCACTAGTGTAATAATGTGCTGGTGATGAAAAATAATGTAGTGAGAGTGAGAATTAAAGGAGAGGACTCCTATGTGATCAAATTGTTATTTCCGTGTAATTTTCAATAAAGCATTGAAATGTGATGGTCGTGAGAGTGGAATCACACTCACTCACACCCTGAGTTTTTGACACGACTTTGACTATTGACGACTTTATCGATAGACTATGACAATTACACCAACTTGAACACGAAGAATTATTACTTTGTTTGTGGCAGAATTTTCGGCTTTAAAGCTGAACATAAGAGCCAAGTATATAATAAAAAAAACGTCAAAGAAAATTCCCCATTGGAGAGACCTATATGTATATATCAAATTGTGAATAATATAGGCTGTATGAATGAATTAATATACTCTTTATTGCATACTGTACACACAATGCACAACTGCTCCTTTTGTTCCATCACTTTCTCCAACCAGTTGGGAGGACTATAAGCAAATGTATGGTTGGCATGATAATGTTTTAGAGTGAGAACTACAGTGAGGTTTCACTATTAATTACTTTTTGCAATACTACAATTGGACATAGTTACAAAGAAAGGACTCAATCCACAAAAAGTTACTTTGGAGATTTGGAGCTTTAAAGTTGGATGCGCTATTGCACACAATTGACATAGGTAATATTGCAAAACACAACTTTATAATTTTTAATAAAATGTGCACAGACATTATAACTCCATATTGTTCACTGTATATATAAGTGAGTGAGCTTGTCTTAATTATATTCACACGCCTATATACCTGGTAAACAATATTGAGTTACAACTTTATCACTCAGGGCGTTTTCTTCCAGATAACCTAATTTAATGATCCTACATAGCTTTACAGATAGAGTAATGGGTAATATGTGTAGACTGACTTACTGAAAGAGTATTGCAGAGGAATTATTATGCTTAATTTTCAAGTCGCATAATGTACTAACTCCTATTGTGAACAAGCTGTCGTTCTTCCACAGGCTGTAGGTTTCTAGCATCATGAGCATTATCATCAGCTTCCAGCATGACTGAAAGTAAATTTATTGTGTTGTTAAATAAGAATTACATAGTAGTAATTACATAGCAAAATATTAACTTTAAGCAACTATTATTTGACAAACTTTCATAGTTTCACAAATACTAAATCTTTATCTTTAAATGAACAATTCTTGTATATATATATATATATATAATTGGAATCTCGGAAACGGCTGCACCGATTTTCATGAAATTTGGTATGTAGAGGGATTTGGGGGCAATAAATCGATCTAGCTAGGTTTAATTTTTAGAAAACATCTTTCCAACCGTGTTTTCGGGCATGAAGAATTGCTCAAATTGTTAATACGACTCTTACTGACATCTATTGCCGAGTAGTAATACTATGCTATACGTAGGATGGTGCGGGGGACGTTTTGGTTTTGAAGTAACTAGAGATGGGTTTATGAAAAATCAAAGGAAAATAATTGATTTTTTTACTTCGAGCGAAGCTCGGTCATCCAGGTACTAATATTTATAAGTACATACATTTGTTATTTTCATTTGGTGAATAAAGCACCAAATAGGCTGTTCACTAGACGTTTCACACACTATACATGTACAAACATGTACCATGTCCGAAACAAAGTGGGATAGCCATTCCTGCCCACATAAAATTCTGTCTCAACTTTACTTAAAAATAAAAGATTATGATTTGGTGGCGAAATGGGAATGCCACGCTTGGCGGGTTGGTGATTGCAGTGGTGTTGTGGTTTAACTCAAAGAGAATGCTACTGCTCGTCCTCTGGCGAGTTCCCTTGGTCCCTCTTACCAACCCCACAGCAGGAAAGGTTGGGCTGGGGTGGCAACACATGTATTCTAATTCCTATCACCATGCAGCTAGTTGACATAAGTACTAGATATTTGATCAACATACATTAGTTTGTCCATCAGCTTCTGATACTTTCACTATTAACAGTACAGTAGCGCTGTTGTAACTTCATAAATACCACAGTTAAAATCAGTGGCATGCACTGGCTTTTATAACAAGGTAGGCAGTAATCCCCAAGGATTGACACATATGTATAACTTGTCTTTACAAAATATGGGTACCTACATTTACTTACACACAAAACACAGGACCTTCAGTTAGCCTATGTTGTGAGTACAACAAAAAAAGATCTAGCAATAACTCTATTATTAGGTTGGGTAGCCAAAATACTAAAGTAGGCAGTCTTTTTGCCTATATGGTGTGCACAGTACTGGTTAAAATATACCCACACAGCAATATATTGTACAAACAATGTCACCTTTTGCTGTCTATCCTTATGTATGATTAGATCTTCAAAACTACACAATGGATTTTGACATGTTTTTTTGTAATAGAGAGTAATTCTTGAGGAAGGTTTATATGTATGATTTATTTGTATATATTACATGTTGTAATAGCAGGGAAACACTGTTAATAATGTATATTGGCAAAACAATGTTTGCTGGACCCGCTAGTGCAAACTTAATTGGAACATATATACATAAATGTGTACAACCTTTGGAAAACAAAGAATGTACTATTATTATTTGCTTGAAACAATTAACTAGGAGCTTCTAGATTTTGTAGACAGTTCAGTAGGTAAATACATAGCTCTAACATCTTTTTTATGTAAGTAGGTAGGTACATAACATTAGAACATACCTTGAATGCTCTGTTATATAAAAAATGCCTTTGTGCTTCTTGAGACATGAGGACCAAATCTATCATTATAATGACAGGATCATATTCGACATATTTATCCACAATTCCACCGCATTTCTCCTGCAAAACATGTCATTATTAAGTACCCGAGATATTCAACGCAATATTGTGATGAAGGCACATAACATTTCTTACACATTTTGATAATTTCAGAACAGTTGGGCCGAACGATTTGTATAGAGCATGTGCAAATGCACCACAGTTCACACATTTGTACGACTCCTGGGGCTCACACATTGTGGAATTAACCAACAAACTGTAAATATTATTAATTACAACAGAAAACCTCTGTTTATAGTAAATAATGTTATTTTCTGTCGACTGTTTTTTTTTTTCTCTCCTTTCTTGTGGAATTAACCAACAAACTGTAAATATTATTAATTACAACAGAAAACCTCTGTTTATAGTAAATAATGTTATTTTCTGTCGACTGTTTATACTTTTTTACCCGGTTTCAAATAAGTTGTCAGTCAGCAGTCAGAACAGTCTCAATCAGTCAACGTAAACTGATTGAGTCAATGCACATAATATTTTTTTAGAGTTTTCCGCGGGAAGGGATGATTATACAAATAGCTTCTTGTTTCTCATTTTCTAAATAATTTTTTCGCTGCTGTTATTGTGTTCAGGGGGTGAAGTAAGAGTAATAATAAAATTAATTAAAAGTAATGTGGCGAGAGTGAGAAGTTTCATCATAAGCCACATAGCGTCCACTGCTGGACAAGGGCCTTTTTTTTCTCAAGAGAAATGACGACAATAATCGCCACGTTTGGTTTAGTTCACGCTGCTGCCCGTTCTCTGGAAAGGTCTCTCGGTCGCCACTCGCCTCTCACGGCACGGATAAGTTGGGCCCTAGGTGGTGACACAAGTATTCTATTCGCCATCATCACCTAAGGTCCTAGAGTGTTCTGTGGTCATCACATGGCTAAGGGAAAGGATAGGAGAGAAGAGGAGTACTATTTTTGATAAATTTGTTATTCCCGCGTAATGCTCCGTCCAGTATTGAAATGCTAATTATGTTCCACCCACAATTTTTAATCAGGCTTTTACTACTGATGATTTATATTTTATTTGACTTTTGACTTTGACTACGACATTTATCTCATAATAATGTACGAACGACACTACTACTTCACTAATGGCAAATAGGCTAAAAGTCTGAGTCCACTTTAAGGAAAAAAGTCTCTTTTTGGACTTTAGGCGGGAGGACGTCTTCTTTATTTCTCAATTTTTAATTGTTATTTTGTCGTGTTAATGTGGTGGAAGTAGTGTCGGTCTAATAATGTGAACAAATGAAATCTCACAGCGTGACTCGGGTACCGGCGTAACAGCAGAACAGAGCTGGGAATGCTGTGTTTATCCACACATCACATGCCGAATCAGAACCCTTTTGCATAGGACACGTCCAACTCTATAGGTACGTATTTTTTTCTTCTACGTATTTTTTTTTTGGTTTTTTTATAGTGTGCTGGTGATGAGGTGATGAAATATAATGAAGAAAATTTTAATGAGACTGGATAAAATATGACTATTCAATATTAAATTTTCAATTTAAAAGTAAGTAGGTAGGTACTTAGTATAGATTACCTATGAAGAACTATTACTTGACTAATGGTGTAAAGCTCAATGCACGTTATTTGTTTGGTGAGTAGGTATCTAACTACGTACCTAGTGCTGATGAGTTCTTCAACTTCCTCGTGATGGACACATGTCTATGGCTCAACCTGAAATAAGACAAAAATCGCAATCATTCTAACTGTGTGAGTTGTGAGACAAAGAAAATCATGCGTTCAACTTGTGTACCAATATAGGTAACTAGCTGTACCGCGCGGTGTTGCTTGCGTTTTTCCGTTCCTTCGTCAAGTAGGTAGATTTTATACGTTACAAACATCCGTGCATACAATTCTTTACGCATTTAACGCAAATAACTTAAGAAAAAAGAACCGACTTCAACCACTTAGTAAAATTTGACAGATTCATGTGGATTTCTCATGGACGCCATTGTCGAAACTGAACCAAATTTACGTGGGACCAAACAGGAAGCACCAGCTTTCAAATAAAAAAGAAAACATCCGTATCGGTTCACCCAGGCGAAAGTTCTGAGGTAACAAACATAAAAAATACAGACGAATTGAAAACCACTTCCTTTTTTGAAGTCGGTTAAAAAGCCCGCACGAAAATCCGTTGCGTAGTTTTAAAGATCTAAACATAATATCTACGTAGTGTCAGGATTCCTAATAGATTATTATACTTTTTACTAATATTTTTCTATTAACGGATCGTTATTGAGTTTCTATATAAAAAAATAAGGATGGTTTCCGGTATAGAGTATAGAATATTGACGTTTACGGTCAGCGTGCTTCCGGTGGGGACTTTCTTTTGGCGCGCGATGTGGAGCGCAGTGTAATTTCAAGAGAAAAGGTAATTAATGTGAATAACTCGAATATCTTGATATTAGTGGGGTGGTTTTCATCTATCGTTAAAAGTGGAAATATGCTTTAAAGCTAATAGTTATTGTTTGTGTTCAAAGTGTACAAAATACTTGTATTGCCTATGCTGATGTTGTGATGTGCAAAATGTATGATTTAAATAAATGAATGATTTCAGCGGTGGAACAATTGTTTAATTTCACAAGAGACCTACATAAATAAATAAATAATAAATATTTTACAACAACACACATATTTATACTTACTTACAATATAACGATAAGAACAGCTTAGGCTCCAACAGATTTCAATATTAGCTTGGTGAAGTAGGTACTGCTACATACATTTTTCTAAAATTTGACTGAATTAGGTACCTACCTACGTATTATGTATTTCAGAAATGATAAAAAATGACCTATGAACTGCATACGAACAACTGGCCGTTTAACGTTGGGATCAAAAGTTCATGTAAAGATTAGTTAAGTTACTATAAATATATTTTATAAATACTCGCCAGTAACTTACACGATACGAAACGACCTAGACATCATCACTGATATTAATAATATCTGGGTTAAATTAGTGCAACTAAATTGAACAGTTTAACTGAAAAACTTAATTGTGACAAGCGGATATAAAACTTTATAAAATCATGAAGAATTTGTGTTTATTGTTGCTGCTGTTTGCTGTGAGGTGTGTTAAAAAGTTGTTTATTATTACATTAACTTGATATTTATTAAGAAGCAACATTTTGGAATACTACAAGTTCCTTAGACTTATTGTTTGAAATAAAATTTGCGATGAGCTCACCCGATGTCATGTTAGGTTAAATACGTTTGGTGAACCGTGGCTGTGACCGTGGGAATTAACTTAGTAAGTGTCTCTGCTTACCCGCTTTGGGATTAAAAGGCATGAAGTGTGTGTTAACTACTTACACAGAATGTAAGTCGGCGTAGTGTAAAAATAACTTTGTCTGGTTTTTCAGGAACGCACGAAATTTCATGTAAAGTTGTAAAAATTAAATTAACATTTTATGAGGCTGGTGATGAATTGCCAGTTTCCTTAAGTCGTCAGTGTGGGTATATCCCACTATTTACATTGATCTAATTGATATGGTTACGCCTAGCTAAATTGAAATGGAAAATATATTATTTTTATTGATCTATTTTCCATTGCATATTTAGCTAGGGGTAACCATAGCAGTGGCGTGCACACTATATAGGCAAAAAGACACTGCCCACCTTAGTACTTTGGCTACCCGACCTAATAATAGAGTTATTGCTAGATCCTTTTTTGTTGTACTCACGACATAGGCTAACGAAGGTCCTGTGTTTTGTGGGTGAGTAGATATGTAGGTGCCTATATTTCGTAAAGACAAGCTACCTAGGTGTCAATCCTTGGGGATTACCTACTGCCTACCTTGTCGTAAATGCCAGTGCACGCCACTGAACCATAGCAATAATAACAATGGAAATAGTGAGGTACACCCCATCCTAATTCGTCAGTTTTCTTATTCGACATCTATTTGTAAATCTTTAATTCGACAGTTTTCCTAGGTATTTCGTCAGTCGCTTGAAGTCTGACAGTTTTGCTAACTAGTTACTTGGCACAACTGCCGACTCGTGATATTTTGAGAAAACAGAGGACAAAAGAGTGCAGAGGATTCCGTGTCCAATTATTTAAGCTCTACATCCGCACTTACTAATACGTATGATTATAATTTTTTTTTAAGTTTTTAAACTTTATTTCAGCCTAAATAGCCAGTTTCTATCGTAATTTACCTTTAATCACAATATAATTGTAACGTATAAATGAATTACTACATATCAGGGGCTAATACTGAGAGTTTGTGTTCTGCGCTTTTATGCTGTTGATGTCATCAAAATATGACGTATGTTATTGACTTAAACAGTTTGTTTACATTATAATTCATTACTTACATTAGGTTCAAACAGATAAGTGAGTACATTACAGTAACATCAGTAGGGGCCTTTTTAACCGTCTTTCTCATTTAGACTGTATTATCAATGTTTATTGCCAACTCAGAACTTTCAATTGGTCCAAACTATTTTAATTATTCTATTTTATTTGAAAGCTGCTGTTTCTCTTGTGGATTTCAGTTCTGGCAATGGCATCCATACGTAAACCATTTATGTCTTAATTATTTTCTGGTTGAAGTCGGTTCTTTTTTGTTCAAAGTTATTTTGATCAGATGTAAATATCAAGCATCGACTGCCTTTCTTCCTGGCATATCGTAAGAGCCGACTTTGGAATCTGGAGGTTAAGGTTTTATCTACAACTTGTAACTGAAGGCCCACACTGACATTCTTAACTCCTTATTATGCTAAATATAGCCGAAGGGTCGCTACAAAAACAGTCTGTTATTTATTTAATTAACATACACTTCACGCCTTTTAATTCCAAAGCGGGGTAGGTAAAGGCACTTGCTAAAGCAAATGCCCACGGTTCACCAAGCGTATTTAAACCAACGTGACAGGGGGTGAGCCCATCGCCGTTATAGGGTTCACACACCTTGCGGTGTGCGGGTTTCATCACGACGTTGTTCTTCACCGTACGAGCGTTGCGTTACGTACATAGGTTCTGAAAAAGAGTCCCATTGGTACACGTCCAGTAGCCGGACTCGAATCCGCGACCTCCCGGTTACAAGTCACCTCCCGGTTACGGCTACAGACGCTGTATTTATTTAATACTTTATTACAATAAAAGTAAAAAAAACATTTTTAATAAAACGCGCACAGGCATTATATTCATTATAACCCTATATACCCGGTGAAGAATATTGAGTTAAAATGTATAAAAGGCGGTATTATCTACCAGTCGACCCCACAGCATGGAAAAAAGTCGTGACGGGTCATTATATGAATATAATAGTATAAGTACCTGGACGACCGAGCTTCGCTCGATTATTACTATTTTTATTTTAAATTTTCGGGATCGATTTTGTCTCCGATATAAACCGTATCGAACAAGTAAAAAAATCGATTATTTTCCTTCGATTTTTTCATAACCTCATCTCTAGTTACTTCAAAACCAAAACGTCCCCAGCACCATCCTACGTATAGCATAGTATTACTACTCGGCAATAGATGTCAGTAAGAGTCGTATTAACAATTTGAGCAATTTTTCATGCCCGAAAACACGGTTGGAAAGATATTTTCTAAAAATTAAACCTAGCTAGATCGATTTATCGCCTCCAAATCTACATACCAAATCGGTGCAGCCGTTTCCGAGATTCCAATTAATATATATATATATATATATATATATATATATATAAAGAATTGCTCGTTTAAAGATAAAGATATGTTAAGTAAGAATTTACAATAAATATTGTTTTAATAGACAAATAAATACGTACCTACACTTACACAATTACCTTACTTATACATATATGTAGGTATTGGCTATGTGCGCGACGGTGGCGACGCGTTGCGTTTACAACATTTGCGGAAGCTGTCAAATAATAACAATGTAAACATTGTTAGTTTTCTTTGCAAATGTAAATAAAACCAAAGATTAAAATAGTATTGTTGACTAAGTGAAATTTATTCAATAGTTTGTAAAATTAATATAATAACAAAAACCGGGTTTGAAACTATTACACATAATATTAGTTTCCAGCCACAAACTGACATAAAATGCAATAAATTAGTATTAGCCGAGCATGTAAGAACGCAACACGTTAAAAGTTAACAACGCAACAACAGTCATGGCCCATTTCTTCGCTTTGATTTTGTACTGCAATCAACACTTGATAGCTGATCATCCGCATATTTTGTTTCCGATTTCTGCCGTGTTGTGCGCTGCGGTCGTTATCTGTCTGCCACTACTCGCTTTGCACATAGCCAATAGGGTAGTAGGTACACATATAAAGTACGAGCTGATCCGGCGAACTTCGTTCCGCCAACAATTTTTCTTTATTAATAGTTTTTATTGGCCTGAAACACGTTTTTATTTAAAAGCTTACTTAACTTGGGTATCCCGAAAGTTGTGAAGTGCATATCGTGGGAATGATGGTACAATTATTGCTTTATTGGCAAGAGAGATCAAAGGGAGAATCAGTTATAAAAAATCCGGCAAAAAAACACTTATTGCAGAACACTATGTATATTCAGTAATTTATTTTGTTCTGCGAAAACATGCAGATTGTATGGATTTGGCTATGAAACAAGTAACCACGTGAAAAACAAGGCGTACCCAAGTGTAATCCAGTTACTTTTAACGTTTGACCCTTTTTTTTTTTTTGTTACCGACGGGGTAATCCTCATGGACACCCCGCCGCTATGGGGATGGCCTTCATTTATCGCTGGTGCTGGGTGGGTCGTGGGCACCCTGAGGACATTCTTCAGGGCCCAACCAACGAGCGAGCGGGCTCCTCCTCGAGTGGTTCGTCCACTCCAATACTCCTGTTCTACGGCGGAAACCGAGCCATTCTGTACCGCCGACCATCGCGGGACCGTTTGTGCAGGTGCCGGGGACCCCACTCCGACACCTACGGCCCAGATGACTCCTTTTAGGACGCCTTATACGCCGGGCAGGGGATACCGTATTCCAATTCTTCCTAAGGGTCCGGAACTATAGGGCCACAACACGACAACCGCGCCGGCGTTTCGCAGTCCCGTCTCCTCCCTCTCGCGCTCAGCGGCCTCCTTTGCGAGCATGACTTGCTCACAGAAAAAGATCGCTGCGCGCCAAGCGTGAGGCTTCCACCATCGCGGCGACTACGGCCGGCAAGGACAAATCCGTCCCCACTTCAACACGAAGCGCCACCTGCTCATCTGCCCAGGCTGGACACTCCTCCAAAGTATGCAAACATTTGTTTTGCCATAGCAAATCGCCTTTGCAGCACCTCGTGTATTGGAAGAAATACAACTTTTAAACATTCCCTGGACTTTCACGTGTAATTCAAGACTTTAATTAGCCAAATCGGTCCAGCCGTTCTCGAGTTTTAGCGAGACTGACGAACATCAATTCATTTTCATATAATAGAGATAACAAATAATGCATTAATTTCGACCAAATTTGATTACCATAAAAAACGGTTCTAGTAAGTTAATCTTAAAAGATAGACATATACTACCGCGGACATTTTTTTAGATCCTTTCAAGAGGAATAATTCTTTTATACATATATCTTTGCTATCTTGAACCGTTCAACCGCTCTTGGAAGAAGCCACCTTGCGAAATTGACCAAAGCAAGTGGAGAAGTCGTCACTTCGAAGCCGTCAGTCCTTTCGGAAGTTGAAGACTTCTATGGCCGGTTGTACGCATCGCTTGCATCTCGTCCTGATCCCGAAAATGGGGACTCTAGAGCCACATAAACACGCCACTTCACCGAAGACCTGCCAGAAGTCAGTGCTGGCGAAATTGGGATCGCTCTTAGACAGCTCAAAAACGGAAAAGCCCCAGGAGAGGATGGCGTTACAACAGAACTATTAAAGGCTGGAGGTAAACCGATCTTAAGGGAGCTCCAAAGGCTTTTTAACGCTGTCCTTTTCGAAGGGTGAACTCCGGAGGCGTGGAGTAGAAGTGTGGTCGTTCTGTTCTTCAAAAAGGGAGATAAAACCCTGTTGAAGAACTATCGACCCATTTCTCTTCTAAGCCACGTCTACAAGCTGTTCTCAAGAGTGATCACAAACCGTCTTGCGCGAAGACTCGACGAATTTCAACCTCCGGAGCAGGCTGGATTTCGGAGCGGTTATGGCACCATAGACCACATCCACACAGTGCGGCAGATCATAGAGAAAACTGAAGAATATAATCTGCCCCTGTGTCTAGCATTCGTGGACTATGAGAAGGCCTTTGACTCGGTTGAGATCTGGTCCGTTATCATCTTCAAGCTTTTATGATTTTATGAATTGTGTATATAGGCTATAAGTAGACAGTTAAAATTTGTAAGTAAAAATTTATTTCCTTCTTTTTAGGGCATTTAAATAAAAGCTTTCTTAAAAAGGTTTTTTTGTTTACTTTTTTTTCGAGTTAAACATAGCAAACCCTTTAATTTGATACCCATATTGGACTGGTGCATTTAAAATAATTCGTCCGCCATCTTGTAAATGCCGCCATGTTTGTTTTAGAAATTGGTCACTTTACTTCCAAATTACATTTAGCAAGCCCTTTCATTACAGTACAAGTGCATTGAAAATAATTAGGCGGCCATCTTGCAAGTGTCGCCATGTTGGATTTCGGAAATCGTCACATCATTTTTCGAGTTGTTCTTAACAAGACTTTTCATTTGATACCCATATTGTAGGGAAGAATTAAAAATAGTTAATCCGCCATCTTGTAACTGCCGCCATGTTGGATTTTGAAAAACGCCATGCATTGTCATCCCAACCGAAGGTACATACAAAATTTCAGCTCAATCGGTTGAGTACATCTGCTTCAAAATCGGGTCGCAAGATTCCACCCGAACATCCTTACATAAATACACATTGCAAGTTAAATAAAAGCTTTTAAAAAACCACCAAGCTCACGTTCAGACGCCTCTTTCTGTCAAACAAAATATTAATAATCATCTGTATCGATTCACCCAGTCAAAAGGTTTGAGTTATCAAACATACAAAAAATCCTTCTTTTTTGACGTCGATGAACAACAATACAGATATTTATTTATTAAAAACTGTTTTTGATTTATTAAAATGTTTTTGATTTATTAAAAACGCGGTAGACAATAACTCACTGCCATTACACATTATTTTCAATCGGTGTCTCCAGCAAGGAATATTTTCAACCCTATGGAAACCCTCATATGTCACGCCTATTCAAAAATTCAACTTACACACACTCGAAAGCAGACGTAAAATGTTCGATGCTATCATGTTGCGAGATATTTGCACTACAACAATAGACTGTCCAAACTTACTCCAACAGCTACATTTTCGAATCCCTTAAGATCAGCTCGAAAAAGGAACTTGTTCATTCTTCCTTCATGTATGTCACACGAATACTGGGTTCCGCGCTCCGCTTCGTCGCATATGTGAGAACTATGACAAATACTTCCTCCATATCAATTTGCATAGCAACACTAAAGCCAAATTTAAATGCCTTGTTCTCGGATCAATCAATTGCGATCCATCATGAATCTTTGTAATTTATTATTGTAATTAATTTTTAATTAAAAAAAATACACTTCACGCCTTTTAATCCCAAAGCGGGGTAGGCAGAGGCACTTGCTAAGCAAGTGCCCACGAGCGTATTTAACCCAACGTGACAGGGGGTGAGCCCATCACCGTTATAGGGTTCACATACCTTGTGGTGTGCGGGTTTCATAACGATGTTGTCCTTCACCGTACGAGCGTTGCGTTATGTACATAGGCTCTGAAAAAGAGTCCCATTGGTACACGTCCAGTAGCCGGAGTTGAACCGGCGACCTCCCGGTTACAAGTCAAGTATCAGACCAACTGGACCACAGACGCTCTTGTAATTAATTTCTATATAACAAAATGTATATAATTTGCACACAATACTACTATGTACCTACTCGACTAAGTTTAATTTTTGTAATCAATTTGTTAAAATAAAATCAACCATTTAAAACACGTGTTACACGTTCCTTGACTCCACCGAGCAAATAGTTAGGCGATCTTTGGAATTCTTATCTCCCACTTACGCCGCGCTTTTCCATTCAGAAATATTGACTCTTCAAGACTCCGGCTAGGTAATTTGCGCTAATCAATTTGTTAAAATAAAATCAACCATTTAAAACACGTGTTACACGTTCCTTGACTCCACCGAGCAAATAGTTAGGCGATCTTTGGAATTCTTATCTCCCACTTACGCCGCGCTTTTCCATTCAGAGATATTGACTCTTCAAGACTCCGGCTAGGTAATTTGCGCAAATATCTCGGATAATTCATTGAACAAAAAGAAATTTTAACTGAAACTACACCACCTAGAATTATTAAGGTACCTACTAGCTGTCCCGGCAAAAATTTGTTTTGCCATAATAAGTTGCATTTGTAACCTGTGTATTGGGAGAAGTACAACTGGTAGATGCATAAAAAATTGATAGTAGCCGATTCGTAGACCTACTGAATATGCATGTAAAATTTGGTGCAAATCGGTAAAGCCGTTTCGGAGATGTACGGTAACTAACATTGTGACATGGAAATTTTATATATTAGATATTAATTACTTTGTCTTTATTTTATGGCAAATCGTCATCCATACCAGGTGGATTTACCATTTTCGCGAACCAAACGGTTTGCGTTTACTTTCATAATGCTAACCGCCAGGATGAGGAATGACTTGCCGGAGTCTATGTTTCTTGCGCAGTACAGTCTGTCTTCTGAATCTTCTTCAAGTCGCGGGTGAATAAGTAACTATTGAACAAGTGTGCTCCATCCGTAGACCACATCGCTGCTTAACATCAGGCAGGATGGTGGTCAAACGCTTGAGGGATAAAAAAAATCCTAATGATGGATTTTTTTTTAACGTCAAGACCTCGCCGGTCTTTTATTTTTGTTTTGAGGGTAGTTTGCTGAAAATAAATACTGGGAATCACTACTAAAACTGTTTGTAATCAATGCTGATGGGCTGTTTTTATGTAATTAATGTCTAAATATTTTTTTTTAAACCATTTACATAAACCTTTATTTCCAAGAAGGAATAGGCCTTCTAGGAAATAACAATAAACAATTTAGGTGATTCCCCGAAAAAACGGTCAGATCATAGCTTTGATTTCATATCCTGTTTATTTATTAGGAAACAGTCAAATTTTAATGGAAATAACATACAAAACAGACTTCAGGAAGTAGTAGAACCTGTGTAACCTAAATTAACCATGCTGTTTTGTATTGGCCACCTTAAGTTGAGCTTGATATAGCCTGGATTTTATAACGGCATCTCTACACCATGCACATAGCAAAAGTTACCTTTGGGAGGGCATAAGAAAGAACTAACTCTCTAAAAATTACTTTATAAATAGGTATCCCCTAACCTAAATACACTATATTCTAGATTTAGCCCTCGGTGTGTTACACGCCACACCAGTTTTTGAAGAATTGAGAAAACAGTCCATTTTAAAGTCTGCTAAAAAGAAAGTCTTGAGATTAGCTCGAACGAAATTGAAGACGTAATTTTCATTGATTAACTACGCATTTTAGGAAACAAAACACCACTTTGCTCTCTGGAAATCTTGCTTGGAAGTACCTAAAGTTGTAAAGTTAAAGAGGGCAAAATCAGGGCAAGGATTAGACTTCTCTTATAAATGTAATCGTTGGAATACCTAAGGGCTTAATATTGTAGAGACAACAGTAATTTATCAGTGCTATAAATAAAAATAAACGGTAAAATTCGCTAATCCAGTTTTTTTCAAACAAACATTCTGAGGTATCTTGACTCTTACCCGACACCAGAGTCAGGGAACGTTTTGTTAATACAATTGGATAAGTGTGTGAAGCCTATAACGACGATGGCCTGACATTCTGTCACGTTGGGTAAAATACACGTGTGTGAATTGTGGGCATTTTCTTAGCAGCTTCTGTATGTCCTGACTGCTTTGAGAATAGAGTATTGATTTTTTACTGTGGAATAATTGGATTGTAATTATAACTTAACGAGTTTTCGAAAATATCTACACTAGCATTATAATATTAAGCCCTTTATGTGTTGTAAGGCCAACGTATGAAAAATTAGTATGTACGACAACGCTTTAAAATTACTACTACTAAAAGAAGTTTGATTAACCTTCGACGCTGATAATACGGTTTTTAGGTTTTAATTTTACTATCTTAGTACCTAGTATTTATTAAGACTAAGAACGTAATTTAATGTAATTGATAATTTCATTTAATACTTACGTCTCTACTGTACCTCATGAAAATGGACCGCGAATAAAATGGTCTTAGAAACGTTGTTCGGTTCGTCAATATGAACAACTTTTACTATGGCGATAGTGCGAGCTCAACACTAAGTTTCTAACACCTGCCTATAATTTTGTTTTCAGTGTATATTGCCGCATAGCCCCAGATGTGAATGACGATACGCTGAGTAGTAACTCGGAATTGGATGGGAATGAAATTGTAAAAGAACCTAATGCCGATGAAAATATCCATCTTGAAACACACCCCGAAGCCATCAATGGTAAGAAAATTTGTCAGCCAAAAGTCGTGGATTACGGGTTCGATACTCGGCTCCCGGTATAGTGAATAAAATATGTGTCGACACATTTGGTTACGTGTGTATCTGAGAATTGTATCAATTTATATATCTAAAAAATATACTTTACTTATCTGGCACGCCGTGGTGATGATCGTTGTTATAACTTGGACCAGGAAGGACAATGTCCTGACATATAATTTATTACTGTTAATGTTTTATCTATTGCACAGACCGTGTGTTGGGACTACTACTTTGACTACTAAGATACACTCTCTTACAATCTGCCATGAAAACTGTTGTTTGATGACAAGAAAGATAAACAAAGCCTAGAAAGTATGCTTTACAAGTGATCCGAAAACTTTCTTCAGCGGCTCGGGTTAGTCGATTTCTCGGGGGCTTCTGCTCTCAGTCGTAGAGATTATTTCCAAGACACGCATATAAGAGAAGCATGTCATTTGTTCGTTCTAATTCGAGAACTAAGACAAGTACCAATTCATTAGCTTTTAGAATAAAACAAGTTGTAATTTTGTAGTTCTATCTCACTCGTTTACTCGTTTCATAGGAGTTTAAAATAACAGGCTGTCATGTGATATTCTAAATGCAAATAGCTACCTACATACTTAGTTTTAGAAGACTGCAGTAGACCTTTTTATGAAAATATATTTTGTATTATTTGCAGAAACTGAAAATTCACGAGCAGGAGTCGTTGACAAAAAGGGATCACAACGCAGAACTGTATCAATAAATATACCTCTTTCCGAAGTAAAGCGGTTGTTAAACACAACAGATTTGAATAGTATCAATAACAGCTCACAAAAGATTATGCAAGCTATAATGAAAGGTTATAGGCCTGTAGTCAAAAAGGAACAAGAGGAAAACCTTTGTGATGACGTCTGTGGGCCAGAATTGTTTCTTACACCGTATATCGAGAAAAGGTTGTTTAGTGAAGCAAGAGTGGCCAGTGCGGTTAACAGTTCTATGTTTTTAGGCTTCGAAAGCTATTCAGGTTTCCTTACCGTGGATAAACGGTATAACTCGAATACATTCTTCTGGTATTTCCCAAGTTTAGCTAATAACGAAGTCCATGAGACACCGTGTATAATTTGGCTGCAAGGAGGCCCCGGCGTCACCAGTTTGCAAGGACTTTTACAGGAAATTGGACCTTTTACTGCAAGTCTAAAACGTAAGTGCTACAGATAAAAGCAATTTTCTATAATTTGAGCATTTTAAATTATTACGAAACCAGGAATACCATAAACCTACATAAAAGTTCTGGATACTTTCCAGTACCTTTAATTCTGATGAGATCATTACGGTGAAGCAAGTGATTTTACGCAAGTTTCATCTTCGGACTAATCGTTTAGGTATTGTACAGGAAACGACCACAAGGGCGCTTCTTATCGCCTATGTCTTCATCGCAGAACTCTGCTGGCCTCGAACCAGCGATAGCGACCGGAGTTCTTGATCTTGATTCTGCGTCGCCACGTGGTCTGACCTCCACGTTTACCCAATATTTTCAGCGTATGAAGCAAAGTTCCACAAGCTGTATAAAATATAGTCCCTGCATTAGATAAGAGAACCTAATCTAAAATATAGAAGTTGGAGGAACCTCAATTTAAAAACATGTTGCCAAATGACTTCATTTTTGCTCATCAAACAAAACAAGAAACGTCGTTTTATTTTTTAGATAACCCCGAGACCTGGCTAAACGAGCACTCCTTGCTGTTCATAGACAATCCAGTAGGAACTGGATTTAGCTTCACTGAACACGAGGATGGGTACGCGAGAGATATGGATACGGTTTGTGTTTTTAACCTATTTAATTCCTTAATTTCAAAGTGAAGGCCATAGGCACCTGTTTCCCCACGATAGATTTTTTAAAATCTTTTAATATAATAGAAGTTATGACACAAACAACGCCAAGGTTAGTCCGACCAATAGCTATATTTTCTTATGTAACATGTAGCCGCTTCACGATTGACACCAGTTTCCATACTGAAATTCATCACCTCATCTGGTGGATCGGAACTCAATATCCTATTTTCCCATGGTGGTTCATGCATCACAACCCTGCATTTGATAGACCCTAGACCATTTAACCTTCTAAACGGAATCGGGAATATAAAGCTATGCCAATAATTTCGCTTCATATATTACCTTAAGGACGAGATCCTTCATCCAGACCCTCTCATCATTCAGAATAATGTCAAATATATGTATATCAGTCATATGATCTTGTATTTTTTAATTGCAAATTGGCAAACCATTAGCCACCACCGTGTTTTGTATTAAGCAACGATGTTATCTGCTGTGTTGGACACTTGTGTATTAAGTTGGTTCCTGTATACCCATGACTCGGAAGATGTTGAGACCTATATGCAGGGGTCCAGCACAATCTCGCGGCTTCGTACCACAAAATCGACTAAAATCATGTCGCGTGTGGTGGAATTTTCACCTGGTTATAGATGACGTTCATCGTTCATTTGGTTGTCTGGTATTCAAGGCGTGAGTTAAGTATGATTGTGTTATACTTGTTTGGCCACTGATACCTTCCCAGGAAGTCCATAAAAATACATACAGTGGTATACGTAAAGTTAGAACAGCGCTAGCGCACTAGACATAGACATAAATTTAATACAACACACACATAATAATTAGCAATAAAATAAATTTAAAAGAAACAAGTTAACACAGTGATGCATGCTGCAGTTGTTCACGAAAATGAGCTTCCGGCTCAGCATGATGCCACAGTGTCCTGTGACATGAACTGATATTCTGCCTTAACTCTGAGAGAGAGGGTCATCCAAAGGTACATAAATATTATATCTATTAATAACTAGACTACTTATAATTATAATACATACTTGTACGAGAAAGAAAAAATAGATGCACATATTATATACGTATATACATAGGTCTACTTCAATCAATAAATAATATTAAACTTTACATACTACATAAAAGGTGGTAAAGAAATAGATACATAGATAGGTACTTAAAGAATGTAGCGATGAAATTTGTGTAGTGTATGGAATAGTGTATAGTTTTTGGGGCCCTCACACTACTAGTGAAGGCCCCAAAAACTGGTCAAATATAAGCCACATACGAACAAACCAGTCTAAGATTATATACATACGTCAACTAGTTAGTCAATGTTTTAACTTTTTATGGATACGACGTATAATTTTCAAACAGTTTCTTAAAGTTTTTGGAATAAGATCCACCTCTCACTAATAAAGTAGAGATGCCAATTACAGATGTAAATCTGGTAAAATTCATGTTTTTTGTGTCATCATATTATGGGAAAAGGAAAGGAAAATAGGCATAAATATATAATACTGTACCTTATTGTACGAAATATAAATAAATTGTGCATAAAAAGTTAGCTATTGTATATATGTTGTAACAGAAATTGGCCGTTCTTGAGATAATAGACAGACAGGTCAAACGCCGAAAGGTTATTATTTATACATTTGTTATAAAGGTTATTATACGGCAAGTTTTCTTCTATTATGTATCTTCATTAACTAAGGTGCAACCACCTCTTCATTGATATCACGACTTTGGCTGTGATAGACGTATTTGAGATAACTATTATTTGTTTGGAACATAATTTACAGTTCACCTTACTGCTCTACTGGTTGGACGCACGTGGTTTCTGCGCTGGATGACTGAAAGCTATGAATGCTGTCCTTCATTTTATTTTAGTACCTATACTATATATAAAAAACTGTTCAGGGTCTAAAACTGTAGGTGCATTGATTATTTTTACGCGAAAACCAGTGTAGTATATCTAATTGCCGTTACAGAAGCCAAATTTCATATTTTTGGAAATAATGTCTGTCTGTCTGTCTGTTTGTCCGCGAATCACGTCAAAACGGCTGTGCAGATTTTGTTGATATTTGGCACGTAATGGCTAATTTTTATCCCGGAATTTAATTTGGTTCCCGTAGGATCATACATACATACAAATAGAACGAATCACTGTTAATAATTTGTATTGGCAAAACAACGTTCAGCTAGTAATAAATAAACTTGAAAACAATTGTTTATCCAAAGTTGGCTGTCTGACTGGTCTGGTCTCTGGTTATGGACCCCAAATACGGTGATTTTTATTGTTTTCAAATTTTTATTTATTTATATTTATTCCACAATAATGGACAATATACATTACATTAATAAAAGGAAGGTACATAACGACATTGTGGACCATGGCGGGCACAACAAAACACAAGTAAATTATATGCAAGAAAGTATCTCTATATAAATCTTGTCTTTTATGTACCTAGGCTAGGTAAGCATGTACATATGATTTATTAGGTATAGGATAGATTACATATGTACTAATTGTCTAGGGTAGATAATGCACTGTCTAGGGTATTTCCGTACCATCCTGTAAACATTACCGTCCCGCTTACACCCAGAAGGTGATGTTTTGTGAAAAATATCTGGCGGAAGATGTATGCGAGAAGTCCTAAAATAAAATCACAGTGCCGTGCAGTAGGAGAGCCCTAAGTCCAGCCGTGAACGAATATAGGCTTATAATGACTGTCTTTCATAGAGGCAGACCTCGACCGTTCTCTTCACCAGTATCACAGTGGCGTTCAATTGGAGAGCCGCATGAACGAATATCGGCTATTAATGACCGTCTCCAATCGAGGAAAGGTTATTAGACCTCCACGATATTCCTCACTAATCATTATCATCAGCCCATACTTGTGCACCGCTGGACAAATATGCCTCTCCAATTGCACGCCACTGTGATCTGTTTTCGGCTTCTCGCATCCAGCTTCTGCCAGCCATCTTGCGCATTTCATCAGTCCACCTTGCCTGAAGGCGTCCTACACTCCGTTTGCCTAGACCCGGTCTCCACTCGAGTACTCGTTTGCCCCATCGGTCATCGGTTCTACGGCTAATATGGCCGGCCCACTGCCACTAAACTAAACCGGTGATCTATTTCGATGACTTTGACTACGTGGATCACATAATTTCTGATTCGATCCTTCAGAGAAACGCCGAGCATAGTCCTTTCCATCCTCAGTAATTTAATTTCCAAATGGCAGTATTCCCGTCACCTATACGTGGCGTTCGAGCAGCTGCTGCAGGTGTACCCGGAACTGCGCTCGGCGCCGCTGTACGTGGCGGGCGAGTCCTACGCCGGCAAGTACGCGCCCGCGCTCGCCGCGCAGATACACGACCACGTCGCCAGCGGCGACATCAGAGCCAATCTACAGGTAAGTTTTATTGCTATGGGACGAGTCGGGAAAGCGTTTCATAACTTAAGACCAGCCTACGCATGTTTCTGTTGGATTTTAAAATGAAATACGTTTAATTCATAAAATGCTTAAGGTTGTGTACATTTTTGAACTCTATTAGGTTATGTTATTATTTTTTCTCCATCACATACATATCGGGTGGTATACTATGCAATGAATAGCCACTATGAGATAATTGGATAATGTTCAAGCATATTATGTTCAATAGTGTTAGTTACGAGTACATGTCCTAATAACATTTTTGTCATATGATAAAATGAAATCTCCGGGTAATCTCAGTGAAGGCATTCATTCAAGTTGAAAGTATGTGTTGTACAAGTAGGAATATACTTCACTGTAAATGATTATGGATTAACAGACTTAAAAAAAGCTGCCAGAAAAGAGATTCCATCCTGATCGGGGATCTAAATATTCGTTGCCTTTCTTCCTGGTATGTCGTTGGAGCCGACTATGACGATCTGGAGATTTTGATGTATTTAGGCTATGAGCTAGCGACTTGTTACTGGACGTCCATATTGACATTCTTAACTTTTTATTATGCTAAATGTGCACTGAAAGGTGATCCTAAGATTCTGTCCACCACTTTTTGAGAATTACGGACGTGGGCATGTATTCAAAAAAGGAGAAGCTTCTCAATATGACGTTATTTTTTATATATATGTTAGCCTCATTAATTTCGACTGGGTGAATCGAGGAACCGTAAACAAAAGTACTTTTCTTCATTCCAAAACCATCTAAGTCTTAATTTTGTACTGATCAAACTCGGTTCTTTTGTGTACTTGTAAAGTTATGTAAAAAAATACACTTCATGTCTTTTAATCCCAAAGCGGGCTAGGCAGAGGCACTTGTTAAAGCAAATGCCCACGGTTCACCAAGCGTATTTAACCCAACGTGATAGGAGGTGAGCCGTTATAGGGTTCACACACCTTGTGGTGTGCGGGTTTCATCACGATGTTGTCCTTCACCGTACGAGCTTTGCGTTGCGTACATAGGCTCTGAAAGAGTCCCATTGGTACACGTCCAGTAGCCGGACTCGAACCCGCGACCTCCCGGTTACAAGTCAAGTTTCCGACCAACTGGACCACAGACAGTAAAGTTATGTATCATCGAATATTCCTCAGGGAGTGATCATAGGCAACGGCTTCGTGGAGAGTGCAGTGTTGTTCGACGCTGTGCGACCGCTTTACAACTTCGGCGTCGTGAGCAGCGAGCAGGCAGTCGAGTTGCAACGGATCATGGACAGTTACAAATTACTGCATAACAATAACAAAAGCGCTGAAGCTAAATCTGTAAGTATTCTTAAGTTCAACACTCAAGAATTACATTATCATAATGTCTTAGTCATCACCAGCGGCCTGATGATGTCCACTGTTGGACGAAGACGGGAGGTCTTTTCGGTCGCAATGGTTTCCATAATCAATTTAGGGTAAATGATAATAATTGGAGAGGCCTATGTCCAGCAGAGGACAAATATGGCCTGATGATGATGATACTAATCTAGACGCTTGGCGATCGCAGTGGTGTTGTGGTTTAACTCACAGAGAGAGTTCCCTCGGTACGACGCCCACGGGAAAAAGTTGAGCTGGGCTGGAGACACAATTGTATTTTATTCGCCGTTCCTTGTCGTAGTAGATGTTACAAATTAAATACAGTGTAACATTTCTGTCTTTAACATAAAGTGCTTATGTCTACGTGTAGCTTACCATAAAGTAGGATAATATAATAATATACTCGTATATTAATATTGCAACATGTATAATTTTACGATGCACTAACTTGTTTATGGACAACGGAGACTCCCTCGGATCGTTCGACAAAACAAAGACTTATGAACATCAACGCAGAATCGTGAAGAGTGGAGAAAGGGATGAGAGGCCAATGCAATGGAGTCAAGTAGGCTAGTAAAAATATGTATTGATTTCAGATGTGGAAGCTCATGGTGTCTCAACTACAAAGCATGACTGGAGTGTTTACCTACAACTTCATGCAAGAATCCGAAGATTTCCTGACCAATTGGCTGGCGACGCAGAACTTCATGAAAGATGTGGAGATCAGGAAGGCGTTGCACGTGGGCTCCAGAAGCTTCAACTTGCTGAACATCACTGTCAACAAGGAATTGGACCCGGAATTCACTACAAGTGCAAAACATCTGTATGAAAAACTGCTGGAAAACAACTACAGAGTTTTAGCTTACTGGTGAGTGTGTACCTTTACTATCTGCCTTCATATAATAATAAAAGAAACCACCAAGTTTTAAAACCATAATGTTAAAATATTTTTTTTTCTCATATAAAATTCTAAGCTGGTTTTAGGAAGGGAATGGGATGCACCGACCAAGTCTTCTCTTTGCGCCAGGTGACAGAGAAGTTTTTGGCTAAAAACCAAAAGGTTTTCTGCGCTTTCATGGACTTAGAGAAGGCTTATGATGCTGTCCCGGTTCAGGTTGGACAGAACCTTGGTACGGGCTTTGAAATCACTTTATGATGATTCCAGTGCCTGTGTCAGGGTAAACGGGACCTACTCAAGACTGGTTTGGCATCCATAGAGGTGTCAGACAGGGATGCGTAGCGTCTCCGTGGCTGTTCAACCTGTTCATGGACAGTTGTTTGGAAGATCTGAAAGGTCGTGATTGGGGTCTAGATAGATGTGGTTTAATCATCAAATGCCTTTTATATGCTGACGATCAAGTTCTTCTTGCACCGTCGGCGTATGAATTGCAGCAGATGATTAATTGTATGAATGAGTCATTGAAAAAGAAAGGAATGAAAGTGAATGCTAGTAAGACCAAAGTAATGGTAGTCGAAAATAATGAAAGGACAGTTTGTGAGTGCATGATTGACGGTGAGAAAGTTGAACAAGTGGATGAGTTTGTACCTATCTCTATTTACAAGTGATGGAAAGTTTGACAAAGATATTGAAATAAGAGTGAGTGCGGGTAATAAGGTTAACGGTGCCCTTCGCAGTGTTATGGAGAGCCAATTCATGTCAAAAAAGGCAAGATTGGCTGTCCATGACGCTGTACTGGCACCTACCTTAATGTACGGGAGTGAAAGTTGGGTATGGCAGAAGAAGCATAAAAGTAGTCAATGCCGTAGAAATGCGGTCATTGCGGAGCATGAAAGGTGTGACATTGAATGACAGGATAAGGAATAGTGTCATAAGGGAAAGTTGCGGTTTGAAGGAAGACGTAGTGACCAAGATTGAAAAGGGTATGCTTCGGTGGTTTGGGCATATGGAGAGAATGGATGGAAGTCGATTGACGAAAGAGATTTATATGGGTGATGTAATGGGCCGGGTGAGTAGAGGTCGCCCCCAGAAGGACATATAAAGACCAGATTGGTGATGTCCTGACCGAAGGTGGCGTGAAAAGTACTCGAAACCGGAGGTCATGTTTGAAAAGGTGTATGAATGTAGATGAAGCGAAAGGGGTATGTCAGGATCGTGACAAATGGAGATCTGTAGTCTCTGCCTACCCCTCTGGCAGACAGGCGTGAAGTGTATGTATATATGTATGTATAAAATTCTAACCCCATTTTCACTCCCTTAAGGGATGAAATTTGAAAAATCCTTTCTTATCTCACGTAAACATGACAAAATGAACCCTTGTGCAAAATTTTGTGATATTGAGGGAGCTCAAAAAGCTTTTTAACGCTGTCCTGTTCGAAGGGAGAACTCCGGAGGCGTGGAGTAGAAGTGTGGTCGTCCTGTTCTTCAAAAAGGGAGATAAAACCCTGTTGAAGAGCTATCGACACATTTCTCTTCTAAGCCACGTCTACAAGCTGTTTTCAAGAGTGATCACAAACCGTCTTGCGCGAAGACTCGACGAAATTCAACCTCCGGAGCAGGCTGGATTTCGGAGCGGTTATGGCACCATAGACCACATCCACACAGTGCGGCAGATTATAGACAAAACTGAAGTATATAATCTGCCCCTGTGTCTAGCATTCGTGGACTATGAGAAGGCCTTTGACTCGGTTGAGATCTGGTTCGTTCTGGAGTCTCTGCAGCGTTGCCAAGTTGACTGGCGCTACATCCAAGTGATAAGATGCCTCTACGAGGCTGCCACCATGTCCGTCCAAGTACAAAATCACCAGACACGTCCCATACCATTGCATCGAGGAGTGAAACAAGGGGATGTTATTTCCCCGAAATTGTTCACAAATGCAATGGAGGATATGTTCAAGATGCTGCATTGGAAAGGACGTGGCATCAACATCAATGGCGAACACATCTCTCACTTGCGATTTGCAGACGACATCGTCATCATGGCAGAAACGCTGCAGGACCTTCAACTGATGCTGAATGACCTAGCTGATTCCTCTCTACGGATCGGCCTACGGATGAACTTGGATAAAACCAAGGTCATGTTCAATGAACATGTTCTACCGGAACCGATTTCAGTACACGGCATCGTTCTTGAAGTTGTTCAAAAATATGTATACCTTGGGCAGACATTGCAGTTGGGTAGAAACAACTTCGAGGATTCAGCTGGATTGGGCAGCATTTGGGAAGTTACGTCGAGTCTTAACATCAGCGATCCCACAGTGCCTGAAGACAAAAGTCTTCAATCAGTGTGTCCTACCTGTAATGACATACGGAGCTGAGACGTGGACACTGACGGCACGGCTGGCCCACAAGCTCAAAGTCGCCCAGTGTGCTATGGAAAGGGCTATGCTCGGCGTTTCTCTGATGGATCGAATCAGAAATGAAGTGATCCGACAGAGAACCAAAGTCATCGACATAGCTCATCGTTTTAGCAAGCTGAAGTGGCAGTGGGCCGGCCATATTTGCCGTAGAACCGATGACCGTTGGGGAAAACGAGTTCTCGAGTGGAGACCGCGTCTCGGCAAACGGAGTGTAGGACGCCCTCAGGTAAGGTGGACTGATGATATACGCAAGATGGCTGGCAGAAGCTGGATGCGAGAAGCCGAAAACAGATTACAGTGGCGTGCAATTGGAGAGGCCTATGTCCAGCAGTGGACAGGTGATGATGATGATCAGTGACAATGGTACCATCATAATAATTTCCCGGCTCTTATTCCACACTAGTTGTGGTCGGCGCAACACGTTTCCTTTCGCCATTCATCGCTGTCATTCGTAATCTCTGCAATTATACCTTACACACACTTAATTTTTCATACATTACATTAATTCGGTCTTTGGTCTTCCTTTTCCCTTGTATCCTTTCACATTTATACTCATCACTTTCTTTGTTACATGGCTTTCATCCCTCCTCACCTACCTGGTACCACAACATAGTAAATAAGCAAATTCATGTAATAAGTAATTACCACCCATGAGAGTATTTGCGTGTTGCCGGATATAATGATTTCCACGTATGTGCTGAAATACAGTTATTTAATATTCCTATGTTAGGCTTAGCATACACGCGTAGACTTATCATGCGTCATCTCTTTCGATTGCGCATTTTTGCCTATCTGTCTTCTATCGGGTGCATTTCGGAGAGAGCTACGGAGTTGCATAACCTAATACCCCCATCGCGTTTTTACAATAGGACAACCAGGAGAAAGGCAAAACGTCATCCATACCAGGTGGATTTATCATTTATGCGAACCAAACGGTTTGCGTCTACTTTCATAGTGCGAACCACCAGGATGTGGAATGACTTGCCGGAGCCTGTGTTTCATGCGCAGTACAGTCTGAAGGTCTTCAAGTCGCGGGTGAATAGGTACCTAATGAACAAGTGTGCTCCATCGTAGACCACATTGCTGCTTAACATCAGGCAGGATGGTGATCAAACGCTTGTTCTTAATGATAAAAAAAATGTGAGAACAGTAATACTTGAATCAATCTGTTCACGAAGGAACAAAAGGAAAAGTAGATTTTTAGTTTTATCGGATTATTTTAGAATTAGTTAGTTTTAGTTTTACATGGAGTAGTCGATTGTTTCTTTTTTCTTAAAGTTGTAAAAAAGGCGGTAGAAAAATGTTTCATTTGGAACAACAAATGTTCCGATTGTTTTCGCTTACAATTCGGCGGTGTTCCAAATGCGCGAACTGATACTACTAGTCAGTTCACAAAACAGATATTTACACACTTAAATAGGTTATTACAGCTAAATATTATTAATTGAAAATTGTATGTAGTAATCATTAGTAAATATGGCGCTTTGGGGCGTTAACACAATCAATTAGGAAAAAATCCGAGCTCACGGTGAAGGGACACACTTCTATCTCTGCATAGCTTGACGAATCAGTGGGGTTAGAATAATAAGAAAACGACCATTGGTTTCGATGCATTCGTTTTCAGCAACGTACACGCGCGTCAAAAAAGACGCGGAAAACAACAACGCCCTCTGATTGGCTGTTATGCCACGCTTCGTGCAACTCGAGCTTGATTCCACAAATCGAAGTGTGATATTTATATGAATATAGTGGACTCGACAGACGTTGTCCTGTCTTAATTATTAATATGAATATAAAATTAGTATAACCTGCAGGGTGGCCTGTGCCCAGCAGTGGACTTCTGTGTGAAATATAAACTATCCTATCTCTCAAATTTGACGAAATTACATATAAATACAAAAGTTAGCATTTTGTGAATATCGGTAGCCTTGGTGAAGAGTTCATTGGGAACAAACATCATGAACACTGGATTTTTATATAGGTATTATGAAGATAGCACACTTCGTTTCGTATTCGAATTCTTTCTTGGGACGCTATGCTAGGAGTCATGATAATATTATGATTGAGATAAATCTCAAGGTTATTTAATACTTTAGATAACACTTCGAAAAATACATTTCTAAGCGCGGGTCTCTGTTAAGTTGTTTACCTATAGCGGTTCTTATCTTAAGTTCACAGTTTTATGTTCGGCTGTTATAGTCAGAAGCCGCGACTGGCGCATGTAATGACTTCTGTCAAAGTTAAAATAACTGAAAGGTCTGAAGCTCAGACCAAAAAAGACTACACTTGCAATCGAAATCTAACGTTTAGAATAAAAGGTGACAACAATATGATAAACATTCAGGAGTGGTAGAGTAAGGTACAATATTTTCTGTCCCTTACTGTGTATTTCGATCAAGAATTACATTATTTTCCGTATAGTTAGGTGGAAAATGATGGAAAAGAGACGGACTGAAGGTCGCTACGTCGCTTTCAAGTTGGGTTTGTTCTGAGGTGTGAAGGTACTATGACACGAGCAATAGAGATGGCGCTTTGATACAAGACTACGCGTCAATGCTAATCAAACTGACGTTAGAACGTTCCAATTAATAACATACCAACCGAGGAACGTGGACATTTGAAATGGAAATCAGAAATACACCTACACAGATACAATTATAACTACGTTTGGTACTTAATCATTGCGTTATGTACACTCGAGAGCAGTGATTTCGTTTCATCTGCATAAACTAAATTTATCCTCAGATGGGGGTAGACAGAACTTTAGGACCACAAGAACTCTTCAGCTGTATTTAGAATAATAAGGAATAAGAATGTCAATATTGACCTTCAGTTACGAGGTCATAGCTTGAATATACAATGTATACCTCTAACCTAAGCTCCAGATCCCATAGTCGAGAGTTCAGAGTGTCTGCGCAACGCTCATACGGTTTGAAGAAAGAAAGTTTGCTCCCCAGTGTACGTCTGAAACAAACAAAATTAGAAAATTAATAAAGTAGGTAGCCTACCTTATTAATTTTCCTCACATGTCGGTATTTTTAGCCCATAGTCAGAAATTCCTGTAGCCCATAAATCTTTACCGAACCGGGCGGGGAGCTCTCTGATAAATTGTTTACCTATATAGCGGTGATGCACTGTGATACAGTCACGTTATATTTCGTTCCCATGGAAACATATAGCCTATGTTACTCAGGAATTCACTTTTGCAGGATTCAAATGGAGGAATATTTAACTAACGAAATTCATCTGTTATTTCACGCCTTTTATTACCAAAGCGGGGTAGAGAGCTATTAGCCTTTCATATGAAATTGGTGTTTAGTCGTACTGACCACTTTGGTCTTAATTATTTTTCTTTGATTGGGAATTCCTTCAAATTCAAATTTGAACAGTTATTTACTAATTTGTGATTCGAATACCGTAATTAATTTCATTTTTCTCTTTTGCTTTTTTTCTGCGTATTTCATTTCACAAAATGGAAAACTTAAAATGTCGCATTATTTACGAGTACGAATTTCACCGCAGCACTAGTGCCAAACTAGTGCTGCAGAAACGTCTCGAATAATTAATTATGTGTATGGCGGTGGTGTCGCCACTCGCAACAGAAAACACGGTGCGTTTTTTTATTTCAACGTTTTCGTTATGGAATTTTCTGAACGTGGAGAACAAGCCCCGTGGACGGGCGGAGACCAAGGTCGATAATAATTAATTGAAAGCATTTATGGCAGCAGGCCACATTGTGGAAGCAGATCCATCGCAAACCACATCGGAGTTAGCTGCAGGCTGTGGTGTTAGTGACAAAACAGTGGAATAAACGTGAAACATCATTCACTATATTAAACGATAGGAAATCCGTCAATCACAATCATAACTGAGATCAAAACGTATCGTCTAATATCTGCCTAACACAAAACAACATTATTCTCGCACAATTATCAACTATCTATACTAATATTATAATGTTGAAGAGTTTGTTTGTTTTGTTTGTTTGTTTGAACGCACTAATCTCAGGAACTACTGGTTCGAATTGAAAAAATATTTTTGTGTTGTATAGACCATTTATCGAGGAAGGCTTTAGGCTATATAACATCACGCTGCAACTATAGGGGCGAAGAAATAATGGAAAATGTGAAGAAAAACGGAGAAAATTATTCATTCTTGAGGGCTTCCGTTGCGTGCGCTGCGAAAACGGTTCAAGATACCAAAAATATAAGTATGAAAGAATTATTCCTCTTTAAATGATCTAAAAAAATGTCCGCGACAGTGTATGTCTATCTATTAAGATTAACTCACTAGAACCGTTTTTATGGAAATCAAATTTGGTCGAAATGATTGCATTATTTGTTAAGAGTTGTATCAACGTAAAAATATTAATCTTTATCCAAATAAACGGTAATAATGGCTACTAATAATGGCGGAATTGCTATTTCGAAGATACACAAAGCTCAACTTAACTTGTCAGTTGTATGTCAAATACGGAATAACCAGCACAAGTAGACCCGTAATAACCGTTGTATAAGTGAAAACGCGTTTATTGGTAAGGGGGTAAGATCATTTAATCGTGAACAAAATTGTCTTTGACATCACTTAATTTCAATGAACATCTAAGAAGATATTACCATTTTAAAATAACACCGATATAAAATTCACCCGCGCCGTATGATGTGCAAAACATGACGCTGCAAGGAGAAGCGTGGCTTGCGAGCGCCGCGAAGAGGTTTCGGAACGGTTGTATTCAGTGTTATTTGTTTTTGCGATATAATTTCGTCGTGTAATAATACTTTTAAATACTCATTTTGTTTTAAGGATAATATTTTGTTTCTAATAATTTCACAATTATAAACACTCATTTTTAGGTTTGATGTATATAATTTAATACAATAGGTGTTATCTACATAAATATTCTTATTAGGTTGGGTTTTAGTTTAAGCATGCAGTTATCGTTTTATGGTTATTATTTGACAAATATGTTATCCGATTTAGGTAAGTACCAAATACAGATAACAAATAATAATAATAATAAAATACACTTCACGTCTTTTAATCCCTAAGCAGGGTAGGCAGAGGCGCCTGCTTGAGGTAAAAATAATACGGTATAAAATTAATTTTCTCTTAAACTTCATATAAAAGGACTCCGCTAGTACTAACTGTCCGCCAATGTGTTAATTAGCATGCTTATTATCTGTACCTATAAATGTCTACCCGTGCGAAGCCGGGGCGGACCGCTAGTCTATTATGAAATAAATCGCCTTTATGTTTCTCTCATATGAAATGCCAACTTCATATGTAAAGACCTAATATTAAAATCTTTTTTCCTCTTTATAATAATTTGTAGGTACTAAAATAATCTAGAACATAAGGCAATATTTTCTATATGATTCGGATTTAGTTGTTTTTAATTCTGCTTCCTCTCTCAGGATGTAACACGAGACACTTATTTTATTTATTATTTTATGATTGTTCTTCAGTGGCCAGTTGGATCTGGTGATACCGTGTGTGCTGGAGTCAGAGAACTTCCGGACGTGGCGTTGGCATGGCGCTGAAAGCTTCCTCGAGGCTACGAGGCATATCGTCTGCCACAATAAACGCACAGGGTGAGTGCATTGCATTCTTTATTTGGTCTGAGGAATTCCCTTCCAAAAGCGAAGAAAACGCGAAGCTGAGTACAGATGGCGCTTCGTACGCTTGTATTATATGAACAAATGAAAGTGAAGCAATCTGTCCAATTAACTTGTAGTGACAATCGATCAACCAATCATGATGTTTTGATTGATGGCGAAACGAAACTAGCGCCATCCATTTCATGTGTTCTCTTCCCCATTCCAACTAAGCAATTGTCAGACAATATACAACTTCGGTTTGCAGATTTTTCAATGTTTCTTTGATAGCAGATACTGGCTGGAGAAAATGCAATGGGGAAAATTTAAGAAACTTAAAGCTTAGTTATTTCCGGTATATAACTATTGCCATATACTTTCCCACTACTGTTCTTCCTGTTAGAGCCAGGATATACAGCGGGTATACATATATATTCCGGCTGGAGCTCGGAATCTAGCCCAGTCGGACAGCCTTCTGACTTGGACGCTACATAGCAATGGAGCATTTTTTTAAATTTAGTTTGCTGTTTTCTCAAAAGATCACGCTACGCTGTTCTATGTCGATCATCAATCAAACACTCTTTGATGGAAACTGAGACTAAAAACAATTGACTTGCATTCTAAAACTGACGTTTAGAATAAAACGAGACAACGATCTGGACGTCAGGAGTGAAAGAGTAAGAGAAAATATTTTCTGCCTGTGTTTATAACTGTAATCGTATGTCTGATTGACAATCGACATAGAAACTAGTAGTGACGTCTATGTGATAGAGGAAAATGAGTTTAAGAATTAAATTAATTAATAAAAAAAATACACTTCACGCTTTTAAATCCCAAAGCGGGGTAGGCAGAGGCACTTGCTTAATAAGCAAATGCCCACGGTTCACCGAGCGTATTTAACTCAACGTGACAGGGGGTGCGCCCATCGCCGTTGTAGGGTTCACACACCTTGTGGTGTGCGGGTTTCATCACGATGTTGTCATTCATCGGACGAGCGTTGCGTTGCGTACATAGGCTCTGAAAAAGAGTCCAATTGATACACGTCCAGTAGATTCGAACCCGCGACCTCCCGGTTACAAGTCAAGTATCCGACCAACTGGAGCACAGAAGCTCAAATGCCGCATTAAAGTAAAGAGTATGACCGTACACGTGAACAGGTACTGGAAGTCGGGCGGCAATCTGACGGAGGTGGTGGTGCACCGCGCGGGGCACATGGCGGCGCACGACGCGGCCGCCGCCACGCGCGCCTTCGTCGCCGCCTTCACCGCGCACTCCGCGCCGCGCTGCGACCCGTCCCCGCCCCCGCCCCGGCCCTCGCACCCGCCCCCCGCCCTGCACACACCCGCCACCGCCCCCGCCGCCCCTGCCTCGCCCGCACTGCGCCGGGACCGCGACGACGAAGCCCTACTGTAGATCATCATCGCACCATCTTGGAGCCTTTCCAATGGTGAATTATCGAGCGGTAGTTCCAAAATCTACCACTGGATGGCATTAGAATAGCAGTGGGAGTTTTTTTTTAGCATGGCAGTGCTCTGCGGCTTTCGCCTATCGCTACTAGCAGTAAATTAAAAAGTTCTTCCTCTGTTCTATGAAAACAAGCCGGACTACTTCGATTTTTTAATTAAAATCTTTTTTTGAAATTATTCTCGAGCGATGACGCTCTGTGACAATCCTACGAAGTATTCATTCACGGGTACCCTTCGTTTCTACCGGCCAAACATTCGCAACCACGTCCATGACATTTTCTAATGCTACGGTATTTTAATAACTACCTTGAAACTAGGCTTTGGTAATAATCTCAAAGACTATATTATTGCAATAAATAGACGCTTGTTATTTATCAACGAACATGCAGCTTGGCATAAAAGTACAAATTTAACATGGCAATAATTTCTACGAAAAACTGTCAAAATATGACGTTTCTCCATAAAGTGTTGCCATTACAGAAATGACATACTTTTTTGTCAGGCTATAAATGTGTTCAGGCCTTACAGATGGCGATTCAGAAATTACCGTGTAATCTGAAGCTTGTAGACTCTACAGGATATGCACTATCAGCATGATTGTGTCAATGTCACGTAACGAAAAAAAAACTTTCGAACTCCTCACAAACTCGATAAGCTGATGTGTGAAGACGTCGTTTTTTTTTTGCATCAGCACCTGAGGAATTGATCTTATTAGCTTCTTGATTTGAATTATTGATGTAGGTATTCAAAGTTTTTTTTCCGGATCGATGATAAATAATATACAGGTACAGATATATTTATCATATTATATGATCAATACACAGTGTAAAACAAAAGTAGTCTCCCGCTGTCTGTCCCTAAATACGCTTAGATCTTTTCTTAGCTCTTTAAAATTACAAAACGGATTTTCATGTGGTTTTCTTTAGCATAAATATTTTTTTTATCGCTATGAACAAGCGCTTGACCACCATCCTGCCCGATGTTAAGCAGCGATGTGGTCTACGATGAAGCACACTTGTTCATTAGGTACCTATTCACCCGCGACTTGAAGACCTTCAGACTGTACTGCGCAGGAAACACAGACTCCGGCAAGTCGTTCCACATCCTGGCGGTCCGCACTATGAAAGTAGACGCAAACCGTTTGGTTCGCGTAAATGGTAAATCCACCTGGTATGGATGACGTTTTGCCGTTCTCCTGGTTGTCCTATTGTAAAAGCGCGATGGGGGTATTAGGTTATGCAACTCCGTAGCACACTCTCCGAAATGCACCCGATAGAAGAGAGATAGGTGGCGCAACCTTGCGGTGATGCTCTAGGCTTTTTAGCCGAGCAAAAAACAGCCTGTCGTCACCTATGAGTCTTCTAGCACGCCTCTCTATTGCCTCCAGAGCCTCAAGCTGGTATTTTGCTGATCCATCCCAAAGATGAGAGCAGTATTTCATACACGATCGAACTTGTGCTTGATACACCTTCGAGAGGATGCCCAGCTTCTTGGCTGCACGGTGGGCCTCAATATAGGAGCCACAGTTGAGGCTGGGGGTTAGCGTCATGCCTAAAAGCTCCAGCCGATTGGCTATAGGCAGGGGTACATCTTGGAAAGTGGGATCCAGATGAAATGGGCTCCTTTTTGCTGAGAACAGACACGCCTGGGTCTTAAGCGCATTGAACCTGACCAGATTGGCCTTGCCCCAAGTTGCGACTTCAGCAAAGGACAGGTTCAAACGCTCAACCAATTCCTCTCTGAGTACCTCTCTGTGTCTTAAAGAGGATGGAGGTGACTGAGATAGGTCTGTAGCAGGTAGGATTCTTTCTTGAGGAAGTTTTATATGTATGACATATGCATGTAATAGGAAACACACGGGGTACGAACAAGGCACTGTATGTGCCTTGTTCGTACCCCGTGTATTTCCTGTATATTGGTACCTGTAGTTTTGGCAAAACAACATTTACGAATGAGCTAGTAATTAATAAATAGTGGTTATGTTGAATTATGTTTGTAGCCCAAGAACTATCTTATATTTTTGTATGGGAAAATATATTAATTCTGAAAATGTATTCGAAAATCAGTAGGTATAGTATATCTTACTTATAAATTTGGATAATGACAATTGTATTCGTAAAATCGAATATGTAGCTAAATTAAAAAAAAATACACATAAAATATCGGATAGTTCTCGGACGTTACTTTTGAAATATTTATTTCAATTGTCGTAGTTAACGAACTAATTGATTCACCAGTATTGGTAAGGTTCACACTATGTAATAATACTGGAATAATGTACACAACTGTGCATAGAGCCACGTATAATCTAGAAAGAACTATGTACGCATTAGACGTTTCAGGACGACTTGTTGTAGATAGGTAAATAAATATTTTTAATTTTACTACTCATTGTTTTTTTTAAATTTTTTCTACTGGTTTTCGGTCTAGAAATTAATTCATTCTGACTATTATATAAAGTTCCTTCTCGATCATACGCCCCAGAAGGAATAACATTAGTTCATACCAGTCTTTATAATGAAACCTATACGGGGACTAAGGTAAGGGATAAACAAGAACAATCCCATGGTGATATGGGATTTAATTAGAATGCATTAGCTGCCTTTCTCTCTGACATGTCGTAGAAGCCGATTATGGGATGTGAAGATTTGGGCTTATTCAGGCTATGAACTAGCAACTTGTAACTGAAGGCCCATATTGACATTCTTAAATCCTTATACTAATTGTAACCAAAAGATCGCTGTGATTCTAGTTCCTGAGGTTCTGTTCCACTTCCTTTTTGAGGATTACGGTTGAAAGTGTATGTAAACAAGAGCACCCTCTTCCAACATTTTAGATTACTTTAACAAAAATCGCTTAAAACTCCAATCTCCTGCTTCAACGCCCGCACTTCGGCTTCCTCGGGCTGCCTTTGTCGTGTTAGCTGTTCGCATGTGGAACTTATTGCCACCAAATTTCCGCAATGTGCTCAAACCCGAAACCTTCAAGCTCAATCGCATTTGTGCAATAAAGTATCAATAAATAAATAGACCTACAATCTATGAAATAAGAAACAGTTTTGAGCAGGTACTTGTCGTGTATTTAGAGTTTTCATTATGAAGATAATATGGAGATTGTTATGATATTATCATAGACAGGAGTTCATTAATTTGATCCTCTATGGTCTGCACGATTGCCTGTTTGCCGTCGAAGGTGAGGCCATCCTCGCCGCGGCCGTACGGCGAGTCCCCGCTGGTCTGAAGCTCGTACGTGCCAGAGACGGCGTCGCTAGGGTTGGCAATGTACCCCATGTAACTGTAACAATACCAAAATTATTGTTTTATTGTATATAAATAAATAAATAAATAAAATCTTCATGTCGACTGCTAGCCGACGACGAGAATCGGTGATCAATTTTAAAATCGATGTCTCAACGATACTATTTTTGCTGCAAAAAGTGGCCGATGATAAGGAAAGCTGGATATTATAATAATAGTATCCCAGAGAAATCGAGGTAAAAACCGGAAAATCGGAATCAACGAATCTCGTTCTTCGGCGAAATAATAAAATTACAAAGATCAAAGACGGTGAAAACTGATTTCTTATTTGAATTTCGCGAACTCGTTGTAAAGCTGCAGCCAACTTCAAAGTCGCATTATTTAGCGAAAGCTTTCTTTTTGTTGCGAAAATTTATTGTAAGATGAATTTCCTAAGCTCCTTTTTTAGGTGAACAGAATTACAGATTACGGAGGAGGAGAAAACTATTCTCAAGTCGCTGTTGTGGAAATGACTTAAAGCTGAAATGAGACTGAGCTGGACATATCTGTAGTCTGCTATCGGACAGGTGGTCGAAGACCGCCATCGAATGGGTGCCAACTGACGGCCGGCGTCGTAGGGGCAGACCGAGAAGGAGATGGCGAGATCTTGACGCGGAGAGACGCTGGGGATCAGGGGATCGTGAGCGCACTGCTCAAGGTGGTTGGGGAGGACTTTGCCCAGCAGACAACAAACAGGCTTAGAGAAAAGTATTCTTCAGTATGAATCCTTCAATCGATAGATAATCTAAAGAGATCGGATTGAAGTAGTCGACCACGATGCAACTGAATGTTCGTAAAATATATCCAACGAAAAATTTACTATGGTATAAAACGAGAACCCGAAATCCACTGCAGTTAAATAAGGCGATCACAAGATAAGAAAATTTGCATCGCAAAAAAAAATGCGAAAAATTCAACTTTAAAACCTCCTTATCCCAAAAACACTACAAAAATATCAAAAACATACCTGTAATCGGTGGAATTACAGTTGCTGTCCTTAAAGTCGTCCCATGAGGAGCAACGGATCGCTGCAAAATCGGTCTTGTTCACCACAGACTCGGAGAAGTAGTGCCACGAGCGGCCGTGGTTGCAACTCAGTGTTAAACAGTTCGGTTGCTCTGTGCCACCGTTCGGATAGAAATCCATGTGTCCTGCAAAACGTTTTAATCGTGACATTATCCACCACCAAGAAATGACATTGGCCATACTTGTACCAGACTGAAACGAGAAACGATCTTTGACGTTTTCTGGCACATTTCCGGGTGGAGAACTGTTATTACTGTCAAACTTTGTTTAAATAAATAAATAAAAATGTTAAAAGTTACCTACCGGACATCACTGAATACAGACTTTTTCATTTATTATTTTACCTTTAAAAATAAAAAAGTTGTCATACAGCAATTTGACATTAGACACGAATAAATACTAGGCTTTGAGCGATTGTTGGCAATAGTTGGCATTCAGTGATCTCCTGTTAGTAACTTAAAAAATGTTGTCATAGCGGGACAAGTCGTACTACACTTTTAATAAGTACCTAGTCATCTTGGGGCAAATCGACATTCCGGTACTAAATCTACTGAATGGCATAACTTTTTACGATGAGCCCTTATCAGTAAGTGTCTCACTTGCCACCAAATACCATCAGCGAAATACACTTACCAAGTGCCGATTTCATCCCAAGAACACCAGCACTGCTATGTATGACGTCAACAAAGGACGCGTCAGTCTTGTTCAGCCGCAGTTCCACGTCGATGTTGGTGAAGCACGGGCCTGCCGGGTCGAGACCAGTGATGCGTCCCACCGTGTTACCAGTGCTGTTGTACAGTGTCTTGCCGGCAAAACTCGCGATGTGGGCACCCAGGCTGTGCCCGATGATGTATATCGATGTTGCGTTCACACCATCTGATTCAGAAAATTAACAAGCTTCTGTGTTGCTAGTAATTTTGTATTTCACCAAAAAGATTTACCAGTTCTATATAGATTCATTAGATCTTTTTGGCCAGGTATACTTGATGAAAAATAATAACTGTTCTCTATATATCTCTGTGATCTATATATATTAACCGAATACATGATGGTGGTCAACCTGCCTACAACGTTAAATCAAAAACGTTGGCGAAACTTGGAAAAGTTACAGCTCATGATATCAAACAACTTTCCCCGAGGAACCTTCATCATCATCATCAGCCAAATACCAAGTTCATACAATCATCAGCGCATGGACAAATGTCCAGTGTACGTTTTTGACATTGAATGAATGAATGAACACTTTATTGTATACTAAGATAGTACATACGAGTATAAGGACACTAATGACAATGGTAAGGTTACAAAAGGCGACGATTTCGTCCAGATTACCTGTTTCGTTGACATTAAAGATATATGGAAATAAAATGGCAGTTACATACGTTTGTGCGCATGTCAACAAGTATGGACATGAAAACAAAAAAAAAACGTCACTGTGTCAATTAATAGCGAAAAAAATATATCACTTCATAAAATGTGCCAATCTCTCTCTGAATCTAATCCGTAAGTTCGTATGTACAGGTACACAAAGTACAGGTATGTTGGTAGGTATGTACCTACATACTACTAACCTTATTATTCTTCTACGAAGTCAAAAGTCTACCTACATGCTACTCATTAATCTCTAGTCTATTCGTGAGAAAGTGTGGAATGCACATACTTTATTTTATTTTTATAACTTAATTTTTTTTCAATGGCAATCTTGTGTTTGTCTGTGAATCAATCTATGTTTAGTTTATGACGTCTGATTGACGGTTACATGTCACCCATCTACAACCAAAACATTAAGTTTTATTGTCAATTTATTGAGATATTTTGTGTGATGCTGCTATGTAGTTCATCGAATGTGAATCAATTACTTGTATAATACAATATTCATAAATGGATTTCGCTGGTAATCGTCGTTCTTAGGCTAGTATTTCAAAAGTCAATTCCTTCATTGTTTACTTAAGGGATGGGCGGTATATTGTAGTGATATCGAAAACAGCAAGTGGTCATGAAATTCGATAAGTAGTTTGATTCCTTTATATGAAGATATTTTCAATTTCCTCTATGTTGTTCCGTTAATAAAGGCTTTCTCTATAGGCCCTTCAATTCCCACTGCAGGACTTTGTTACTCCCTGTATACAAAGTTAAATCTAAAACGTTGGTCAAATTCCAGAAAGTCACACAGCCCATGACACCAAATAAATTTCCCAAGGAATCCTATGTCAAAAACGAAATAAAATTCACCTATAAAGTGGAAATCAGCTGATGATTTCTAATTCGACCTTGTATAATAAACCATAAGACCGATTTCGCTAATTCTTTTATTGTTTTGCGAAAAATCATATGAATTCGCAATTAGAGTTATGTTTGATATGAGCGGTTACACGGTAAAAAATCATTTACATAATTATGTACAAAGGTTTTAAAAATCCGTTCTTTGAAAACAACAGTCAAAATACTAGTGTGCTCCATCGTAGACCACATCGCTGCTTAACATCAGGAAGGATGGTGGTCAAACGCTTGTTCATAGTGATAAAAAAAAACGAAACGTCTGTAAGTAAGTACATAATATGTACTAATCTTGGGCAAATAAGAAAATAAAGATTTCCCGCGTTAAAGATTAGTTTTTATTAAAGTGTTTACACAAATATCACCTAATAAACAGGTAGGTATTTAGGCACATTATACGCGCAGATTGCAGATCCAGAATGCGTGTAAGTTTTATTGGTTTAATAATAATATTATTTGCTATAGCTTTGATGATTAGGTTTTTTCCACACAAAAACGCCGAATATTATTCTAAAGTTTTTTTTTATCATGGAACATTATGGCGGCTAGAGGCTGAGCTGGTCTGAGGGCGGCGTGGCGCCATCTAGTAGAGTCCCTTTGTACCAAGGGGTACCATAGGATTAAGTCCGTAAGTAAGTAATTATAACGGCCCTCGACAATCGTTCACCGATCAAATCGATGAAGTCTTAAACAAAGGGGGTAACCTCCACAAAAGAGAAAACAATCATAAAATAAAGAAGTTGCATCTCTATCGTATCCCACAATCTTTGACATATTGTTTTTATCTAAAAACTCCTTATTGTGCTAAAAAAATATAATACGAATATATTTTTCTTTGCTTCGAGTCATTGACATCTGCTGAAAAGTATTCAGTGCCTTGTAGAGGCGAAGCTAGAGGGTAAGCCAGTAGTACAAGACAAGCCTATGCCAGGCACATTAACAAAATATTTTCAAGGAAATTAATTAGCGTAGGGACTTATTGTAGCTCAAATCAGTAACACAAATTCAAAATCTAAATAAGCATTGGTTAAGTGCTTATTTTTCACTACCGGCTTACCTCCTAGTTTCGCCACTAGTGCCTTGTACAGGCAGGCTTCAGTATGTTCTACAGAAACAGTAGAGATCAACTTAAAAGGGTATTTTCAAATCCCAATGTAAGCATATGGCTTCATTACCATTGACGACGGAAACCAGCACGTCTCCGAGTTTTTCACCAATGCCCTTGACGAAGGAGGAGGCGCCCAGATACCAGCCCCAGTAGTTCCCGCTCAGCAGTTCCGAAGCGTCCAGAGCTAACACGTTAGTTTCCCCTGAAAAGTAAACACAACTTATTATCTCGTTCACGCGACACGATGACTTAGTGCACGCTATTACGCTAGTGTAGTTATCTTGAGCAACTCTGTAAGAATTGCTACTCTCACACGGGCTACTACTCTCTTGCATACTAAGCTTAGAGGTACACGCGTGACTTTTTGCATCTAAGTACCTTCATCGAGCAGGGCTCCGGCAATCGTGCTAACGGTTTCACTGTCCGAACTCGATGTGAACCCGTGCACCACCACGACGAGACGCTCGTTCTTGGCGTAATACGGCGAGCTGATGATGACGTCAGCTGCCGTCGACAGGTTGAAGTATACTGTCACGTTGCTGTGGATGCAAGAGGGTTCATCATATATAGGGAACGCGATAACCACTAAGAATAACCATTAATGGTAATACTTTTCACTATTGTCATTAAGGCTTAACATCACTAAACCCGCCGTGCTCTATCTATACATATATAAAGTATAATGTCAGAACTCCGAAAGTAAACTCCGGAACGGGTGGACCGAATTCGCTTTTATTCAATTAATTATAATAATTCTTCCTTTGTTGTGCTTATTAATGACAGCAGAAGATTCTTATGAAAGAAAAAAATTACATCCACTGCTGGGCACAGGCAACCCTGGAGGTTATACTAATTTTACATTTTCATACTTCATTTCCTTGAAAATATTTATTAATACGCCTGGCAAAGGCTTGTCTTGTACTAACGGCTTACCCCCTAGCTTCGCCACTACTGTCGTGGACATTTTTTTAGATCGTTTCAAGAGGAATAATTCTTTCATACATATATTTTTGCTATCTTGAACCGTTTTCGCAGCGCACACAACGGAAGCCATCAAGGATGAATAATTTTACCCGTTTTTTTTCACATATTCCATTATTTCCTAATAGTTGCAGCGTGATGTTATATCGCCTAAAGTCTTCCTCGATAAATGGTCTATTCAACACAAAATAGTTTTTCAATTCGAACCAGTAGTTTTGAGATTAGCGCGATCAAACAAACAAACAAACTCTTAAGCTTTATAATATTAGTATAGATTAATAGTTAAGATAGGACAACGTCTGTTGAGGACACTGGTTATCAATAATTTTTTGCCTATACACTGAGACTGAATTAAAGAAAACCTGCAGTTCCACTAGTGCCGTTGCAATGGTAATAATGAGACCCATCCAACGCGAATGCAGATGGCGCTTTTCACCTATGACACATACGAACTAATATAGTGAAGTTGTCTGTCAAATAAACAGTGCAGTGACAATCGATTGCCAAATAGTGCGGTTTTTGGGTCAAGTGATAAAAGTTCATAAGTTATCCTATCCATGGCCTTGTAAGAACCATTGGTTTCTACTGGCGCTGTCATCTTTAAAAAAACAGGAGAATATCGCCAAAAAAGTTTCTCAAAGGTAGTGACTATAGTCAGTTTGTAAATTCGACAAATGATATATACAAATTGATAATGACACTTCACATCACATTCGAAGAACATTTTTTTTTTGGAAATATATTTACATTATCTGGGTCGGAGCTTATCATGTAAAGGTTAGCTTCAATTTTATTGCTTTTTTGAAGCTATGCAGTGTGTCATTAAAAATATCAATGTCCACATCTTTCTTACTGGTAAACATATTGTAATGGTTCGCTACGTTATCATTACAATATGATTAGATTTGATTTGACTAAAAATGTTCTTGATCCCTAGACACTTTTGATGTGTGTAAATATACGGAGTCACGTGGTAATTAACTAATTTTGGTTCATTTTGAGTAATATAATCATTTAATTCATTTAGATCATATGGTTTTCACAACGCTACTTCTAACGGATTCAGATGATTGTGAATTAATCCTTTTTGATAGAGGAAGCCCAAAATCGGTTAGTGATTTATCGCAAATCTCATCAATTTTATCTTCAATTATGATTAGTCCATCATTTTATATATCATCATTATATGCTAATACCATATCCTGATTCTCATTACGTATTCTGTTTAATTTTATTAATTTATCTTCACATACAGCATTACGAAATGTAATTCCATAACTCTAAAGGGTCAAATGGTTGGCAAAATATAAGGATGATGGCAAATAATTCTCTTAATTTTGTGGCTGGCTCGGCCATGACAGCATCTGATATTGTATTTTGCCAATGTTCATCTCCCTCCAGTAAACCTAATTCCTTGCAAGGGCCTTGATAAGTTTGGAAAACAATACCATTCATGGTCCTTAGTTGTCCAAATGACATTGGACCGCAAACATGTTGCAGTAACATTCTTAAATAAAAACATTAAATTTGAGTTGGATGATTGTTGTAGACACGGCCTAAAGTTGCGTCTTTTTACACCCGGATATCACGCGGCGCGGGTGAATTTTATATCGGTGTTATTTTAAAATTATAATATCTTCTAAGATGTTCATTGAAATTAAGTGATCTCAAAGACAATTTTGTTCACAGTTAAATAATCTTAATCAACAGCACATTTATTTGGATTAATATTATTTATGTTGATACAACTCGTAACAAATAATGCATTATTTCGACCAAATTTGATTACCATAAAAACGGTTCTAGTGAGTTATCTTAAAAGAAAGACATATTATACTATCGTGGACATTTTTTTAGATCATTTCAAGAGGAATCATTCTTTCATACATATATTTTTGGTATTTTGAACCGTTTTTGCATAGCACGCAACGGAAGCCCTCAAGGATGAATAATTTTTTCCGATTTTTTCACATTTTCCATTATTTCTTCGCTCCTAATATTTGCAGCGTGATGTTATATCCTAAGCCTAAAGCCTTCCTCGATACCTACATGGTCTATTCAACACAAAAATAATCTTTCAATTCGAACCAGTAGTTCCTGAGATTAGCGCGTTCAAACAAACAAACTCTTTATAGTATTAGTATAGATGTTTAATTCGTTCATTTCGGTTGGTTATGAAATAACATTTCTGTCGTTGAAAATACAGCAACATAATTATGCAAAGTGACAGATTGATCTGTGAAATTATTCGTTGAATTAATTAAACGAAAAATAGTGCTCATGGCACATTTTCCTATATCTTTTTCAGAACCTACATATGTACGCTAGAGCAAGGTGTATGTATCCTTTAACGACGATAGACTCGTCCCCTATCAGCTTAGGTTAAATACCCTTGGGAACTTGTTTAGCAAGTGCCTCCGCCTACTCCGCTTTGACATTCAAAGGCTTGAAACTCTGTCTGTCTTTGGATGTTGGTGAATACTTACGGGTTCCTGTACACGAGGGTGAGGGAGCTAAGGTCGTCTTCGGTCAGCTCTTGAGGTGATATTCCCAACAGCGCCTTGATCTTGTTGCCTACAACAACAGGTAGGGGGTTATTTTTACCAGCCGTGCCTGGTGGTTTTTTCTTTACTGTGGAAAATATCCTCTGTTATGTGTAGGGATACTGACGTTTCCTAATGGTGATAGAATTATCAAATTAGGCCAGTAGTTTTTGGGTATATTCGTAACAAAAAAGGTACCAAAATAAAAATCTTTCCGCTTCATAATATTAATAATTTAAATATAAAACGAGTTAAAACTAGCGTCATAATAATTAAAATCAAATTACTTAATCAATAAGGCGAATTCCTGAGTTTGGTTTAATTATATAACGTTAGCTACATTTTGTCTCTAACTAAGACGTATAGTACGTGCAAAAAGCCTATCTAGGCTTATTTTACAAAATATTTTTATCTTGCTTCATTTAGAGAACCACAGCACATCAAATATTTACATTGCAATAATTTAATATACAGTCGGCAAATAATATTATGGTCTATCACTCGTAAGGTTGAATCTTGCATGACGTGTATGATTTTCGTTAGACAAGAAGGTTTATTTTTTCTTGTCAACTTATCGAACTCTACCTTATTGAAGTAGGTAAAGGACGTTGACACTTATGGTACTTCAGTATGTGTCAAATTAACAGGCCATCTTCTTGTCGTAGTATACTGAGTGTAAAAGGACCCCGAGCAATGGTCTTAGAAGCGGTGTTGGGCTCGTGTCAATATGAACGACTTTTACTATAGCGACAATGCGGGGAAATTAAAAAAATATTTTTCATCTCCATACAAAATAGCCAATTTTTTGCCTCCGGAGATAACATTTTGTACGGAGATGAAATTTTTTCTGTTTGTTTTCCCGCATATTCTCTATATTTGAAGTAAGGGAGCGTCTGGCGTCCAGTTGGTCGGATACTTGAGTTGTAACCGGGAGGTCGCGACCGGCTACAACTCAAGGTTCGAGACCGGCTACTGGACGTGTACCAATGGGACTCTTTTTCAGAGCCTTTTTATGTACGCAACGCAACGCTCTTACGGTGAAGGACAACATCGTGAAGAAACCCGCACACCACAAGGTGTGTGAACCCTCTAACGGCGATGGGCTCACCCCCTGTCACGTTGGGTTAAATACGCTTGGTGATCCGTGGGCATTTGCTTATTAAGCAAGTGCCTCTGCCTACCCCGCTTTGGGATTAAAAGGCGTAAAGTGTATTTTTTTTTCTTTTTGAAGTCAGAAACATACAAATAAAGAGATACTTACATACGACGGAGAAGGAGCTTAGGACCTCTTCCTCGACTGGTGTGGTCAGCGCCTGAAGCTCGTTGGTCAGACCGGTGAGTAAGTTAAATCCCATTGTTGTGTAAATTGGTAGGAGAGCCAGTAACAGCAGATGTTTCATCTGATGAAAAAAAATACAAAGATAAAATATACACTTTAATCCCAAAGAAGGGAAGCCCCATCCCATTTGCAAAGCAAATGCCCACGGATTACCAAGCGTAATTAACTCAACATCATCATCAGCCCATACTTGTCCACTGCTACATAGGCCTCTCCAATCTGTTTTCGGCTTCTCGCATCCAGTTTCTGCCAGCCATCTTGCGTATATCATCAGTCCACCTTGCCTGAGGGCTTCCTACACTCCGTTTGCCAACTAACCCAACGTTATAGGGGAAACCCCCTCCTAAAGATGACAGAAGAGAGTTCTTATAGAAAGAAAAACGTCAAAGAAAATTCCCCATTGCACGGTCAAATATATATATGATGCTATTGGCCCGCTGAAATATAAAGTCAACTTTTAATTTAAAGCTCCTTTCTACCGTTCAACGTTAATGACATAAAAGGCAAGTCAGGAAGAGAACTTTATAAATAATCTATTATATAAAAATCAAAGCCAATTTTCGTTGTCATGATATAACTTCGGGACGGGTGGACCGATTTCGCTAATTCTTCTGTTGTTGTGCTTATTAAAGACAGCAGAAGGTTCTTATGAAAGAAAAAAATGACATCCACTGCTGGGCACAGGCCACCCTGAAGGTTATATATATTAAGTCCACTAGCCTATTATATAAAAGTCAAAGCCACTTTTCGTTGTCATTCCATAACTCCGGAACGGGTGGACCGATTTCGCTAATTCTTTCTTCGTTGTGCTTATTAATGACAGCAGAAGGTTATGTTAGGAATATTTTATGTTTTACGAGCCGACCTGACAAACGATGTTTTGCCATTATATTATAAACATTTCTATTATCATTAAAATTTCCTCTATTATCTAAAAAAATCTCATCAAAACCAGTTTCGTATTTTTAAAGATCTAAGCATACATAGGGAGGGACAGACAGCATGTGGCGACTTATTTTATACTGTATATTTATTTGGAATTGATGAGGTTAAGACCAATATGTATTAATTAGCTTTTCTCCGGTTCAACAAGCGTAATCAACCCAACGTGACAGGGAGTGAGCCATCGCTGTTATAGTGTTCACACACCTTGTGGTGTGCGGGTTTCATCACGATGTGGTCCTTCAAAGTACGAGTGTTGCGATGCGTATATAGGCTCTGAAAAGAGTCCCATTGGTACAAGTCCAGTAGCCGGACTGAAACCCGCAACCTCTCGGCTACAAGCCGACCAACTGGACCACAGACGCTCTCATAAAATAAATACCATCGAATTGAGTACCTCCTTTTTTAAGTTAGATAAAAATATTTGATGCCCGTATGTCACACCTACCGGAAATGCACACAAATATATCATTAAAAAAAAACGGTCGAACGAACGAAACGAATCTTGCAAAATAGGCACGGTCTTTCACTTTTGCTATGTCACGACACAAAAAAAATCGGTATTTCCCCACAGGCAAATCTTAATAAATTAAGTAAGAGATAAAAAATAATCCTCACCTCCATCTTTTTTTTCGTGACAACTACTAATGATTTTGAGCACTGGAAGTGTTATGAGCTCTAGATACCTCTTGTTTTGTATTTATATAACAGTCTAATACTGATATGAACATAATGTTATGCTACACGGGTAACAAACAAGGGTAAAATTGTATTCGATTACAAAATATGGTAATTACACGTTTTATCCGGATTAATGTGATATTATGTATTTTCACGTATTATATTTGTAATGTGTACTCATGTATTTTTGTTAACTACCATTTGTTAGGTGTTAATGTGACCATGAGTGACAGGATAAGGAATAGCGTGATAAGAGAAAGTTGCAGCTTGAAAGAAGATGTAGTTATCAAGATTGAAAAGCTTCGGTGGATGGCGTAAGGAAAGAATGGATGAAAGTAGATTAACGACGGAGATTTACATAGGTAATGTAATGGGGTGTGAGTAGAGGTCGCCCCAAAAGGACATACATCAATCAGATTGGTGACGTCCTGGCGGAAAGTGGCGTGAAAAGTACTCGAAACTGGAGGTCATGTATGAAAAGATGCATGAATGTAGATGGAGCGAAAGGGGTATGTCAGGACCGTGACAAATACCTCTCTCTCTGCCGACCCCCCTGGGAGACAGGCGTGAAATGTATGTATGTAATGTGACTTTGAAAATATAATTACTTGAGACAATTGAGTTTTTAATTTCATTCACACATATAATTTGTGCATACATTCATTATAATACCTATACATTTTGAGGTTGAATTTAAAATTCCCTCTGTTTTTATTGCTAATCTATACGACTAGTGAATTCAAGTGCTTTTTCATGTCAATGACTCAATCGTTCACCAAATGAATTATGCCTATTCCAGAACATAGTTTTAAAAATAGACATGTTATTCAAACGAATGAACAATATTTAACAGTAGAAAGAATTAGGAATAGTACACTAGTATGTGTTTCCAGTCTTTGGCTAACTAATTAATTGTTTAATACACATGCTTTGGATTTTAGTCCAGTTATAACTTTTATTATTTGTGTATTGATGTATGATTGACTAAAATCTGTTCTGTGTATAAATAATTAAGCACAGTTGACGCGTTTTAATCCCAAAGCGGGGTAGACAGAGGCACTTGCTAAAGAAATTCCCACGGTTCACTAAGCGTATTTAACCTAACGTGACAGAGGTAAGTCCAATGCCGTTATAGGGTTCACACACCTTGTTTCGCGGGTTTCATCACGATGTTTTACTACACTTTTTGTTTGGAAAGTATATGGAGAGTAATGACAGTGCTGTCTGCAATCTACAATCTGTCAGATAAACGTCAAAGAATATTCCCCATTGTGATGATTTGCCAGACTTGAGTAGATGTAGCAGACTTGATCTCCTACTGAACTTGCCCCGAAAATCTGTCAGAAAAACCTCAAAGGAAAATTCCCCATTCCCTTCTGACAGCTGTTCACTGCATACATTATATTGATTGTCAAGTCTCCAAAATATATTCAGACAATAAAAAGGGAATTGTGTTGATTTGCCAGGCTATAAATATGGAATGACGTGTCGGAGTTTGTGTTTACCGCGCAGCACAGTCTGGAGGTCCTCAAGTCACTGGTTAGACCACATCGCCGATTAACATTGAACGCACTATGGTGGTCAAACGCTTGTTCATAGAGAATTAAATAAATAAAAAATGTATTGCATCGCTATGCAGGCCTAGCATAGCGCTCCAAGAAAGACATCACAAGACATACCAGCAAGAAAGAAGAAAGAAAGAACATTTATTGACAACAGTAGAAACACACAAAAAAAAACAAACAAAACAAAACATAGTAAACAAAATATGTAAGCGTTTAATGTGCTTCTGCCGAAGTCAAATGGCATCTGGCTTAGCATATGCTGGGGCTCGCGCCCTCAGCGCTGATTTTCAGCCAGTGCCAGAAGCAACGCACGTCAGGTCAAAAATGCCGCCATCAAACACAGCCAATAAAGAACATACTTATATAATTACCAGACACTGCGATTGGTTGATACAAGCTTAGTTGCACGATGTGTGAAATAGCAGCCAATCACAGAGCGCATTTGTTCTATGTCTTGTATTTCTTGACGCGCTTGCTAGGGCTGATGGTATCGCAGCGGCAAACCACACAATAAGTATTTTGCCACAATGTAATAACACCATTAAATAACCATGGGAACTCTCCAGAGGACGGGCAGCAGCGCTCTCTGTGAGTCAAACCACAACACCACTGCGATCGCCAACCCGCCTGCCAAGCGTGGCGAATATGATCATGGAAATCGTTTTATCGGTTCGTGGGGGAGGCTCTCGCCCAGCAGTGGAAATCATGTGGCTGATGATGATGAACACCATTAACATTTGTCTATTCAAGTCCATTACAGATTGTTAATTTAATAGTTAGTGTCCTGGACTGTGACGTAAATATACTAACATTACAGACATTTCTTTCAATATACGGCGTAAAAGGCATATATCCGGGACTATCACAATGCGATTTTCAGTATGCACCGCGTATAGGATTTGTGATGGGCCTCACAACAGTACACAACGTTAAATCAAAAACGTTGGCTAAACTCGAGGAAAAGAATAAATTCAGCCATTGATTACAAAAACTTTCCCCAAAGAATAATAATAGAGTACGTTGAATGACAACATCGTGATGAAACCCGCACACCACAAGGTGTGTGAACCCTATAACGGCGATGGGCTCACCCCCTGTCACGTTGAGTTAAATACGCTTGGTGAACCGTGGGCGCTTGCTTAGCAAGTGCCTCTGACTACCCCGCTTTGGGATTAAAAGGCGTGAAGTGTATTTATTTTTATTATTTTTTTTTATATACATACTTGGCTCTTATGTTAAGCTTTAAAGCCGACAATTCTGCCACAACGCAAGTAATAACTCTTCGTGTTCAAGTTGGTGGCATTGTCACAGTCTATCGATAAAGTCGTCAATAGTATAAAAGGTTAGAATGATTTTGGAGGAAGGTTTACATGTATAATAAATGCATATAATAGCAGAGAAACACTTTTAATACATTATATTGGCAAAACAAGGTTTGCCGGGTCAGCTACTTTTGTATATAGCGTTATATATGTACATAGTACAACGACTTCACCACTATTTACTCTATCAATTTAGCGCCATACTTCTAGTATGTAGGTCATCTGAAAGGATAAACGGAAGATAATAGTGTGAGTGACTAATGCAGTATTTTGTCTATTTCTTTAATTTCTTTGGCGTGTATAAATGATAAAACAGCGTATAAGTGTATTAAGGAGGTTAATGTGTAGTATGCAATACAGAGTAGGTATATTGATTAATTCCTAGAGCGAATATCGATGTAGGTTAATACCTAAGCAGACCCAGGCCACGAATAGAGCTACGGGCGTGCCCCTTGTCTGTCGTAAGATGCTACTTTAAGTATGTATAGGGGCCTGGATGACCTACCTAGAACAACCAATCCCTCAGGAAAGTGTGGTTTCCTGATTCCGCCCAGCACCGAAAGGTACAAAAGAGATGGGTGGCCAAAATAAACACCAGCCCCCGTAGCACAACGTTCCAAGAAATAAGTGACAAGACATATAACGCGCTGCGATTTGTTGAAACTAGCTAAGTCGCACAAAGCGTGACATAACAGCCAATCAGAGCGCGTATTTTGTTCTATGTCATGTCTTTCTTGAGGCGCGTGCTAGGCCTGCAGTGCGTTCTTTGGTCCTGGAGTGACACGTTACGCAACGCTGATGGCCACCGGAGGGGTTTTAGTCGGTGTGGGTTCGACATCAATTTCAAATTATTTAATGGGCATTGTCCATTTTTTCATAAATGCTGTATTTCCAAAACCATTTCAAGGTCTAGGGTCACCTATCAATTTTATCCATTCGGAATAATAAAAACAAATAATGATGAACAATATTTCAAGAAAAATATGTAGGACCTTTATTTGACCTTACTAATTGGTATCTAAAGTTTATGATCTAAGTCATCTATCTGCAAAAAACACTAAACCTAATGACAGCAGTAGATAGGTACCTACTACTACTCCATCTCAATAACAATAACATAACCTGACCCTATTTCTGATCTGAATGCTGAGCCCATCGCTGTATTTTTGGTTATTTGTTAATTTCCAGTTGTTTTGTCGGAATGTTTTTCTTTGATTATGGAAGGTTACAAAAAGTGTTTTGTTCCTACTTGTGGAAATAATACAAAAAATAGTACGAAAACAATCGTCCGAATTTAGGGAAGATTTAAAGGAAAAGTAGTGTCGTCAAGCTAATGTGGCTTACTATAAACTGTACACCCAATATTGTTGCGAGGACCACTTTGATATAAGTACAAAAAAGTTAGGTGCATTTTTACTTTGATAATCTTTACAATACAAAGTCGCTCCCATTTTGTAGGTACCTACGCTTTTTATCAATAGACAGAGCGGGGTGATTTGTTTAAGAGTGTTCAGGTGCTAACTGGCCCCCTGCCACGATGGGCTCACCCCCATCGGGAATTGTATCTATTTTCATTGAAGTGTATTCTATCCTGGAAGTGTATCTATTTTATTTTATTTTTTATATTTGCTTTGTTACAATGTCATACATAACATACTATTTATTTAACTAGCTTAACCTTGTGGTCACCACCGCAGCCCAATTGTTTATGTCGTGGGGGTCGTAAGAGGAGGTCGAGGGAACTGTCGGGGCACGATTACTTGTGTTTTTAAAGTCATAAATGACGTTCATCAAGATTTGTGATCTGCTACTGTATATCTGTATGTTATGGCACTTATGATGATGATCGTTCCGACCGATTTCGGTCATGGCGACCACTTCGCTCCGTCATCGTCAGTTACGGTGACTGTGACGCTCATGCGCGCGGAGATGGCTGATGTAGCCAATCTTCTTTGTGAAGACACGCGCGCACAAGGCACACGTGAGTTTACCGTTAATATAATTGTACTGTATGACAGCGGGTGGTCGGGCCTTCTGCGCGTCACGTTGTGCGTCAAGATTAGCTTTACGCTGCTCCTCGAACTCGCGCGTCCACCTCTTGACATGCCCGCGCCATTCGTTGCGCTGTGCTGCCAATACTTCCCAGTTCAAGGGCTCAATATTGCATCTCTTCATATGTCTTTTCTGAACGTCATTATATCGGAGGAATTGGCCACCTTGTTTCCACTTATAACGATGAAATAAAGAAATGTTGACTTTTGACTTTCGTCCAGGGGACGGGCAGCAGAGCTCTCTGTGAGTTAAACTATTGGACATTTCTCCTCAAGTAATAATGGATATAAATGGGAGGGGCTCTCGTCCAGCAGTGGACGTCATGTGGCTTACCAACTAATTAGATTAAGTCAACAGCGTCTGTGGTCCAGTTGGTCGGATACTTGACTTGTAACCAGGAGGTCCGGGTTTGAGTTCGGCTACTGGACGTGTACCAATGGGACTCTTTTTCTGAGCCTATGTACGCAACGCAACGCTCGTACGGTGAAGGACAACATCGTGATGAAACCCGCACACCACAAGGTGTGTGAACCCTATAACGGCGATGGGCTCACCCCCTGTCACGTTGGGTTAAATACGCTTGGTGAACCGTGGGCATTTGCTTTAGCAAGTGCCTCTGCCTACCCCGATTTGGGATTAAAAGGCGTGAAGTGTATTTTTTTTTTTAGATTAAGTAAGTTACAGTCCATGAAAACTTTGCATTCAGACTTTGAAGTAAGTACAAGAGAAACGGGCGTTTATGCAAAACAAACTGTGGGTATTCCAATAAGAATTCGTGTACAGTTCTCCCTTGAGGGTACTGATGGACATACTTCCACTTCACACAAGGTTCTCTGACACGCGCAACGGATAGAGATGGCGTTTCAAGAAAAGACTGGGATGGTGGTGGTGGTGGTCAAAGATGGTGGTCAAACGCTTGTTCGTAGTGATTAAAAAAAAAAAGACTACGTACTGTAGGCTTAGCATACACAGGTGTTCCAGTGAGAACATCCCTACATGTGAGAAATTATCTGTAAACTCTACCCCCCTTACCAATAAACGCGTTGTCACTTATACAACGGTTATTGCAGGTCTATTTAAACTGGTTATTCGGTATTTGACATACAACTGACAAGCTAAGTTGAGCTGTGTGTATCTTCGAAATTGCAATTCCGCCATTATTAGTAAGGCCCTACATTTGTGGTTTAATTATTAAAAATGTTATGATTCTTGTAATTAGGAATAATAATTTATTTATTTATTTATTTGGGTTACCAACAGAGGTTTCATTAATGCTTATATAGATATAATGATGATATGTTGAAGCGCAGTATTCATATTCGATGGTCCCAATTAAAAATGTCGGTAGTGCAATTTTAGGAATATGTAATAGTGTACTTTTCTACACCGTTAGATTGGCGATATTAAGATCTATAAACTTATACGTAAAGGTACGAAAGATTATAAGCTGTTGTAAATTTGAAGTATGTACCACAAGTAGTTTAGTTTTAATATCCAAGACTATCTTCTCTCCTGAACATGTTCTGTTTTGTAGATCCGACTTTCTTAATAGGTCTTTCTTATTAATATAATGGTAATATGTCAAATATGTCAAATAAATGTTAATACATAAATTAAAAGGCATGTGTAATAATAACCATATGTTGCACTTGAATCGAGTAAGAAATATGCTTGTTGTCCAGAAGAAAATTTGCTCAATAATTTAATATAACACACCATGTCTCATCACCGATATAGCCATCTTCTAAGCATTTAAATGATTGAATTTTATCTTTACATTACAATTATATTTTTTATATTGATTAAGCAAAAATACCGATATTTATTGCGTCCCCAAACTTATACATCAAGATCAACGGCGATGGGCTCACCCCCTGTTACGTTGGGTTCTTGTTCAGCAAGTGCCTCTGCCTACCCCGCTTTGGGATTAAAAGTCGCGAAGTGAGTGTGATTATTTTTTATTTTTTTATACATCAAGCTCTCAATACTAGGTCAATGCAACGCATACGCCACCATCCAGAAATCAGGTCATTCTTAACACTTGCAGCATTGTAGGAAAATTTCCAGAGGTCAATCACCAAACATTAATAATATTTCTCTCACTAATCAATCTCGACCCAGTTAAGAACAAATAGATTGTTGTAGAAGTCCATCAATCATAATAAATAAAAAAACCGCGTATCTCTAAAAGGAAAAAAAAGATTTTATTATGGAATCCTCGGTAGGTTTTCATCATGTTTAAAAATAAATAAATTAAGAAGTAAAGGAGCATTAGTGTACCGAAATGCCAATATTGACCACTCTTTTCGCAGCCTACATCCTTATATGCATGTGGACATCAATACTTGTATAAAAAAAAAAAACAAAATCTTCTCCCGCCCGGCTCTCCCTATGTTTGCTAATCTCTACGCAAACGGATGATGCTGAATTTTTAAAGGATAGGAAGGTTTATAATATTTATTTATTTGTTTAAATATACACAAAACGAACTTTACATAACAATTTAGCCTAATGCGTAATGCTGTTGAACAAATACTAAATCTAAAATAAAAATATATAATACCTATTCCCTAGATAGATAACCTTATTTTACCATACACTAAAGATAAGCTACGTCGGTGTGTGCATAATCAGATTGCCCCAATTTAAAATTTTTGTATGTAAAATGTGTTATAAGGGCTTTTATTTATTTAATTGATTAAGTATTTACTGAATAAATGTAAAAAAAAAATTTTTCATATATATTTATTATAAAAAATTTAATAAAACAAAACATGGTAATTCTTACCTCAAAAAACTTAAATTTTACTTATCATTTCTACCAGTCTTATAATTTGAGTAATAATCTTATAAAAATCAACATTTTAAACTCTTGATCGTATAAAAAACCTTAAAAAATAATAATACTTTCAGTTTTTGGCTCTAAAGGCAGTTAGGGCAGGCGCTAAACTTATGCTCTCCACAAATGGGATTTTTGCAGTTGTTACACATTGTCTTGGTCATTCTTCTAATGTTCGATGGGCAAAAGGCGCAATATTTTCGTTTCTTTGGCTCAGGTGTATCTTCATCTTGGTTTGATGGTTCAGCACGTCTTTTTGGAAGCAAAGTACTTATTTTCTCTTTTAGGTTGGTGGGCATAGTAGGCATTTGTTTTCTTGTCTCCATCCATGGAGTCATCAGGCTGTTGCTTAACTTTTTCATGAAATTTCTGCGACTGAGTGGTTTTTCATTATTTGATATAACATTATCACAGTAAATAATGTATGCGTTTATAAATGCCATATTCATCATGCCATAAAACATGGCCATGGGCCATCGGTTAGTTTTGCGACTGCACGACATATTGGAGCACATTTGGTCAAACGTGTCGACTCCACCTTTCGTTTCATTATAAAAATGAATCATATTTGGCTTTTTGGTTATCGGATGAACTGTCCCCTCTTCATCACACGATGATAAAACGTACACCATCTTGCTCGGTTTGGGTTTATACGACACTAACGTCAGTTGTCCATCATAACAGAACATGGATGTTCCGACTGATCTGGAATGCACGTTTTTCATCTCCTCCGGTATTTCTCGTTTGTTAGGACTCAATGTGCCAACTAAAGTCAACTTGTATGGCTGTTTTAGCAAGTTTTTTGCTAACGAAACTGAGGTAAACCAATTATCGCAGGTGACGTTTCTGTTGCTGCCATAAACAGATTTAGTCAGTTCCTTCACGTAAAATTCGCCAAGCGGGACACCATTAGTCTGAGTGCACTTACCCAGATATGGACTGGCATCAACCATATAACTGGTGCTGCTATCGCACGTCATGACAATTTTCAAACCATACTTATTGGGTTTGTTGAGGATGTACATACGAAAAGGGCAACGACCCCTAAAACCCAAAAGTTGTTCATCAATGGTTAGATACGGCCCAGGAATGTAGTTGGAACGGCAATGGTTTATGAAAATCTCCCAAATTTTTCTGATTGGTGCAAATGTGTCTGTAGCCCTTAACTCTGGGCGCAATGTTTTATCGTCCATCCGAAAGCATCGTATTAAAAAATCGAATCTGTCTCTACTCATGGCAGCAACATACCTGTTTCCGGAATACGAACAATCAAAAATCTCATCCGTGGTCAAATGATTGTCTTTCATAGCAGCGGTCAGTGTCAATATGCCTAAAAGAGCACGGATTTCTTCGCAAGTAGTAGCTTTGAAAGTTGCCTTTACATCAGGTCTCAGTTGCATTTTTAATTGGATCTCAGCGTTTGTCCATTTCGTTATCTCCTCCACAATGTCGTCAGTAATAAAAATACTGAAGCATTCTATCGGATCGTAAAGGCATTTATTCATACGAGTAGGGCCTTTTGATGTCCATACAACATTGCTAGAGGATACCCTGCTACACGTTCTTCCCTTTGTTGCCGTCCAACGATGACCATCTTTACCTCGAACACTTTGATGCTGTGGTACAATTACATAATTCAGTGCACTGGATGGAGGGCTTTCAGAGAGCAGTAATCCGGGATCATTTTCAGTATTTGGCGATTGTGGAATTGTGGAAACCTCGCAGTCCTCGACGTCGCTTTGTACATCATCCTGCAACAAGTTATCTTCAATTTCGCTGTCGGATGCCGCAGTCTCTTCATCACTTGCTTCCAGCAATAGGCGAGATATTTCAGCCTCTTCAATTCCTCTATATGACGTCATATTACTGCTATTGTATCACAACCTAAAACCAACAAAAAAACTTATAAATATAACCACATATATCACAATAAAATTCATAAAAACAAACTCTTACTCTAGTCCAAAAAGTTACACTAAAGATAACCATACGGCACTTCGACGTATGGTAGGTAAATAACAGCGAAAGTATTGCACTTACCTGAGTGACACGTGTGTCTACGGGAAGCTCCGCGCGCCAACTGAGATGGCGGGAACGGACAGCGCAGTGCCGCGGCACACTATCGAGATGTAGCGATTTTTGAAAATCGGACACATCGAATCGACGTAGGTTATCTATCTAGGGTTAACAAATACTTCCATAAAAAACGCACAGTGGGGATTGTTCATAATTTTATCAAGATGTCCAAATCGAAAACCATTTCGAGAAATAGCCTTAATTAACCATTATCAAGAATCAGATTTACAAAATCTTCAAGGATTGAAATTATTTTCAACTTTTAAGTTAAACCTTTATTTTAAAACTATGACGTCATCGCTCGGCTCATAGAAGTGTTATTCCAAAGCAAAAAAAGTAACTGAAGTGTCAAGTATGATTGAAGTTTGTCGTGTGACAGCTGTGACAAAAGGGAATAACAAAACAAACTGTGGAAATATTTTGAAAACCTACCTATTTTATTCGGTTCTTGTTTACGTAAAATTATTTCGACGCAAAATGAAGCAATGTTTTATTCCCACCTATATGAATAATACAAAAAATTGTCCGAATAAGATGGATGCGAGAAAAATGGTGTCGGGCGGTAAACGCAGAGTATTACAAACAATGCCTAACATATTGCTGTGAAGACCATATAGACATCGTCACATTTTTCACTTTAGGCAAGTTCCGTGAATCAGCTTTATCAAATTTTTGGCTGGTGGATGTACTTGCCATAATTATTTGTAATACAGGTAACGAAACGCACAAAATAAACAATGATTGTATGAATAATGAAATGAACGTGACGGTTAGTTTTAAGGTTGACAGTTCACAGTAATTTTATAGATGAGTCAATCATAGGTCAATCATGTTATTTTTTTTTGGCGACGGTGACGGTGTTTTTCAGTGCAATGATGACGTATTTCCGGTCTAAGTTTTAAAAATTAATTAAAATAAATTGAACAATATTATACAGAAATATTCAAATCAGTTTCTTAAAATGGTCTATATTTTCAGAAAATACTGTAAAAAACACCACTTAAAAAATGTGAACAATCCCCATTAAACATTGCTTTTTTATAACACTTAACTAAAATTATCTACTGAAATAATTATAACAATATGTATGAACGTTTATAATATACATGCATATAATGGCAGAGGAACACTGTTTATAATGTATATTGCTAAAACCACCGTTAGGGTCAGCTAGTGCCCAACTGCTAGCTATACAACACATACCGTAAAAAAAACTAAAATAGCCCATGTAGAAGTAATATTTCATCGCGAAATAATTTAAAAATAATCATCGTAAAGACAGCACGTTTTAGCTGATGTACTTTGTATGGGAAAGTCATATTTGATATCAACCGTAGACCACATTGCTGCTTACACCATACTTACTTTCTGTATGGTGGTCAAAGGCTTTTATACTGTGCTTTTGTACTGTATATGTATATATACTAGCTGTGCCACGCAATGTTACTCGCATCCTCCCGTTCCCGTTGGAATTTCGGGATAAAAAGTAGCCTATGTTCATTTGGAAAAACGTAGCTTTCTTTTAGTGTAAGAATCATCAAAATCTGTTCAGTAGTTTCGGAGCCTATTCAATACAAACAAACAAACAAACAAATCTTTCCTCTTTCTAATATTAGTATAGAAGTATACGTTACGTACGACGTTATCAAGTTGTATTTACTTGCATACATACAGATACGTGTAAAAAATATATTATTATACCATTGATAGTTGCTAACTCATTAATACAATGAATACATAACAAATACGCTCCAAGTCACCGGAAATTAGACACCTATTGATTACAATTTTATTGTTCTATTTACCCTAGATGTTACGCTATGTCGGCCATACTGTAGTCATTATACGTAATAAAATTACTGATAAACTGGTACTCCGCCTATCCCTTCGCGGAACGGGCGTGAAGTATATGCATGTAGAGGTATGTATAAATTGTTTTACTTTGATCTAGGGGCACGGAAGTGCCCCCGCCAAGTCGAGCGCAAAGCAAACACACACACAGGATGGTACATCCTTTACTGGAACCATTTCGCCGCATTTTCAGGCCCCTATTTGAGAACCTCTGGATAAGACCAGAACGCAGAAATTTTCATCATCCAGTAAGCTATGATAACATATTTAAAATCCAAAATTTCAAGTCTGTGGGACTTGTAGTTCCGAAGTTAAGCGAAAGCAAAGTTTCGCATTTATGACACACACTCACTCATCTACTCATGATCAACAAAATAGAACTTGTACTTCATATAAACTCAGAGCGCTGAAATTTGTTACAGAGTTAGGGTTTAATAGCCACATAAAGGGAAAACTACGGTAATCGAAGATCCCGTAGTGTAGTACCTGGTAACGCTGATTAGAAAACACAACAGTCCAACCAAACTATTAAAAAAATCGACATACCGCCTTTACATAAAATGTGTTAAATAAGATAAGGTTTCTACAAAAAGAAGTGAAATCCCACCAAAAACATTCTGTAAAAAAACTAGCCAAGTATCGATGGAGCTGCTTGCTCATCTCTAAAAAGTAATGAAATCTAGACAAAATCGTGCCAAGTTTAAGGTTCCTTACTGCGATTTCTTCATTATTATAGTTAGTGTTGTGTGACTTGACCGTTGAAGGGTGCTCAAGGGTACAAAACCAGTATCAAGCCTTAATTTTCACTTGTTATTCAATCAACGTTGTCCACTAGGTACCTAATGAACAAGTGTGCTCCATCGTACACCACATCGCTGCTTAAAATCGGACAGGACGGTGGCCAAACGCTTGTTCATACTGTTTTTTTATCACTATGAACAAGCGTTTGAGCGTTCAGGGTGGTGGTCAAACGCTTGTTCATACTGTTTTTTTATCACTATGAACAAGCGTTTGAGCGTTCAGGGTGGTGGTCAAACACTTGTACATACTGTTTCTTTTTTCATTTCCATGCAAATTTGACAATTTTTTGCGTCGGGAGATGACATTTTGTATGTGCATTGAATGTTTGAAATTGAGCGATTTTAATTAAATTTGGTATTTAGTTAGCTGACACCCTGAATTTCCACGTATGAAATATATTATCCCGATATCCCAAGACTACGGGGTATATTTCTGCTAGTACCGGTACAGCTACGACGTCGTGATACCTTCATAAAAATACCAAATTGTACCTACGGATGGAAGCCACATTTCCTTTAATCAACCTACGTACCTACATACCTAATGAACAAGTGTGCTCCATCGTAGATCACATCGCCCCATAACATCAGGCAGGATGGAGGCCAAACGCTTGTTCATCTCGTTTAAAAAATTCTAAAATAAAAATTTTCCCTTCTTGTACCCTAAGGTAGGCAAAAGTCTCTGCCTACCTTAGTATTTTGGCTACCCGACCTAATAATAGTTATTGCTAGCTAGATCGTCCTGGAAGAAGGTCCTGTGTTTTGTGGGTGAGGAGATACGTAGGTAGGTACCTATATTTCGAGTTTTCAAGTTACCTACACCTATGTAGGTGTCAATCCTTGGGGATTACTGCATACATTGTCATAAAAGCCAGTGCTCGCCACTGCCGTACATTTCCAGCAGCCAAACATCATTACATAGCATAAAACAAAGTTGTTTTCCTTATGTCTGTCCCTATGTATGTACATTTTTTTATCGTGGGGAAATCCGTTATGGATACTCCACCGCTGGCGGGGACAACGGCGGGGTTATGTGGACTCGCACCCACTAAAACCCCACGGTGACCACTCGCGCGTTACTGCCGGGGCCCCTGGAACGACTTAGCCACTACATCAAGGGCGGTCCCAGCCGCGCTAGGCCCTTACGGACCATCTCCGGCAATCACGGTGGTACCACGGTCCCCGCGGTACCGCCATCGTCCTCGGGGGCCGTAATATAAGCGCACGAGTCCCCGCCCGCACGCTACAGCCCCCACGCCCTTTCAGGCAAGGGATAGTCTCAGACCTATTCTTATGCCCGGAACTGCTCGGCTTAAAAGAAACCATTGGAACATTGCGGTGTGCCTATGTACCTATGCTTAAATCTTTACAACTACGCAACGGATTTTGATACGGATTGTTTTAATAGATAGAGTGATTCTCAGAGAAGGTTTATACGTATTATAACATTACAGAGCAACATTGACAATTTTCCATATATCTAATGTGATGTCGCAAAAAAGTATTTTTTTTGCACTTACATTGGAAACGCTGGCTAAATCCTTAGAGATAGATCAAAATAATGTAGGTACTACAATATTGTACAACTCAAACACATTTACAAAAATCCTATGTATTAAGGATAACCCACGATAACGATTTTTGTCTTCGTATTTTTCTAAAAATAATAGTTTATTTACAAAGTGATTCTAAACAATACATTATTCCTCATTCAATTCAGTACCTTAAATAGATGGCCCATTTAATGTAGATCGATATTGTTTTTTAGGAAGTAAATTGAATGAATATTTATGTGTGAAAACGCGGTCGACGCGGCGTCGGTGGCGGCATCGGCGGCGGCGGCGCGTACCTACCTACCTTTATCATTCGTATGTAGCGATTACATGCATCTGTGCGTGCGTCCATATCCGTGCTTAATATTTTGGATATTTCAAGACAGTGTATATTTCAATTCTGAACAGCTCAAGTTAGACGCTTGAAATTTGGGATGCAGTTACTACTAAACTACGCGAATGAAATCGCGGAGCGTCCACTAATATTTTTTCCCATTTTTCCCACGGCAGCCGTATAAAAAATCGTACACTGGCCTAATAAATGAAACCGCTGAATAGTAAACAAACGTTTTTATTCCAAATATTCACAGTAAGTATAAAAAAATAATAATAATTTATTTTACCATTAGTAACTTAAACCTTAAAAAAATACGAATTTGTATAAAAGTATAGTCGGCGTCACGTAAGAAGCAAATTCTGACAGGTCGATTGACATGCGTGGCCTAGACTGATAGTGTTGAACAATATTGTAAAGATTCGATTTATTTTAGAATCGATTTATGAGTGATGTTTTGGTACCATCAATGGGGAATTTTCTTTGACGTTTTTCTGACAGATTTTCGGGTGGAGAACTGTCATTACTGTCAAACTTTGTTTGGAAAGTATGACAGTAATGACAAACTTGTTTGGAATAGTCTATCCCCATTATAGTCATCGTAAATGTTATGAGCAACAGACAATGAGTTAAGGTTTCAACAAGATGAAAACCTATTTGTTAGCCGTTCTGAGAGCTTATTATATTAATTTTACACATAACTGCATAATCGAAACGTTGTCACTTAGATTCATGAAGAAAAAAAAAACACGTCTATTAATTGAGGACAAAGAACTAATAAGCAATAGTTTAGTTTAATCGTCATACAATTTGGTTGTCAGTCACATCCATTCTAAAATAGTTCATGGATTTGGTACATGGATTGGTAGGTACATACATTTAAGCTACTAATAATTGATGTATGTGTGAGAATTCGCTTTTTAGATGACGCCGACTATAATGCCTCATTCAAGAAATCGCGGCACGTCGTCGCGCGACGACTTGGGCGCCCATACATAGCTAATCTTTTTGACAGTAAATTAATGAGGAATTGATATTAAAAGTTTAAAACGAGTATTATAGCGCGAAAATTAACCAAGCATTCAACTTGCCTCCGTTGGTTGCGAGACGTTTCGACACAGTGGCATGTGTCGTGGTCGCGAACTGCTTATCTTTGGTTAATTTTCGCGCTGTAATACCCGTTTTAAACTTTTACTAACATGTCAGTGCGCATTTCCTTAAAAATTTATTTAATGAGGAATTATTTGACAACTATCCGATAGGATAAAATATTTTGTTTTGGTGTTGTAAAATGTCGCTAATATCGCACAAGGGTTTCACAATGGCGGATAAACTTCTGTTTTATCAATTTTCATTTAAATAGGTTTTTTTTTAAATGAAAAAATGACAATAAAGATTTTTATTAAAAACTTGAAGTTGTCTGGCATGTCTTAATAGACCACAGGAAGAACTTTTTGATTTACTGCTAGTAGTGTTGTTCGAAAGCTGTTGTGAAAATGACACCCCCTGGCTATTCTAATGCCATCTAGTGGTAGATTTTAGAACTACCGCTCGATATTTTTCTATTCAAAATTTGTGGGCGCTCGACGCGGACGCACGCCGCATCGCGTGTCCCTAAATGACGTGACGGCTAAGTTTGTGTGGTGGATTTTTTCTTTCATTCTCTCTCCGAGTTGATGGCTAACTCCTTAAGTTTGACCCTGTCGACCTTCAGACTGGGCAGGTAAGGTAAGGTCGGGACGAATATGACCCCGCCACGCAGCTGGTTGTGGTCAGCCATCTGACCTGGAAGGGCAAATAAGGATCAGTGAACTTTCTGCGACCGGGATAACAAGCGGTTAGGGAACCCTCTAGGGCGAGGCGCCGTGGGTTCGATTTCCACCTATTTATAATGTTTTAGTGATGAGGAATTTGTTTTGTTCGGCGCTGACCCGCTACCCGTTTTATACATTTAATAACATACAATGCATGTTAAAAGCAGCATTCCCATCTATCGTTTCTGTGTCTCGTCAGCAAAAAAAAAATAGAACCTTCTTATGAAGTAGTTTAAAAATGGGTGTCAGTGCTTACTCTGAACGAGGTCCTTGATCTCCTGGGCAGTGACGTTGACGCCGTCGCGGGGCACGACGCACGCGACCACGAGGTCGCCGCACGCCGGCTCCGGGATGCCGGTCACAGCCACGTCCTGCACGCCGGGGTGGCCACGGATGACGTCCTCCACTTGAGACACGATTATCTGTGGACACCATATGCATCAGGGACCTGGTGGACATTCTATACTCTAGGAAACAATAGGTTACATAATAAAAATGGAAAATAAAAATAAATACACTTCACGCCTTTTAATCCCTAAGCGGGGTAGGCAAAGGCTTGACTTGCTAAAGCAAATGTTCACGGTTCACCAAGCGTATTTAACCCAACGTGACAGGGGGCTGAGCCCATCGCCGTTATAGGGTTCACACACCTTGTGGTGTGCGGGTTTCATCACGATGTTGTACCTTCACCGTACGAGCGTTGCGTTGCGTACATAGGCTCTGAAAAAGAGTCCCATAGGTACACGTCCACTAGCCGGACTCGAACCCGCGAAGAACGGCTGAACCGATTTGGTTGAAAATTGTTGGGGAGGTAGCTTAGGAGGTACTTTTTACCCCGATCCTGTTGGTCGCGTGGCTATATAGAGGGCGTTATAGTTTGTATGAAGAACTGAAATTACGCGAATGAAATCGCGGGGCATCCACTAGTATTAAATAAAAGTCTGCTGTCATCGGTTGCAATCAATCCATCAATCAGTGGGATTGACGCCGTGGACGAAGGTGCAGCGGAGTGTTCGAATACCTGTGCTTTTATTTTACTTACAACTAGTGGACACCCGCGATTTCCACAAGATCGGGATAAAGTATCCTATGTCCGTCTGGGGGGAACAGGCCCCCACCAATTTACAACCAAATCGTTTCAGCCGTTCTTGCGTTATAAATAGTGTATGTAACTGGCACGACTTTATTTCATATATATGTATAGAGGTATATATATAAGATTGAAAAACTAAGACTTCAACGGGACCATACAATTCGTATAGTTTTACGTAATTACTATGCATGCACCAAGTTTATTACTGCATTTGTATGCTGACATCAACGTCTCATTGCGATAAACAAAAATGTCGGAATAATTTTAACACGGAAACTGGTCTAGGTAATTTGAGATATCTACTTGTATTCTGGTGTTCTTGGCGCCGACCTATTACGTCATCACCCTCTATCATAAACGTGTAACGTGTCCTCAGCTCAACCCTTTACCAGACAGAGGGAACATTACTTAATTTTGAACCTTAATCCGTTGAAAGTACAGTCTAAAATCAATGAATTTCAAACAAACCTTCTGCCTGTTAAAGGGTTAACGTCGAAATAACATTTCATCCTGATTTTTCCACTGTAACCGGATAAATTTTGGGTAAACTGCCAGGGTACAACTCCGTGACATTTCAGTATATCATTGGTACAGTTATCTATTATATAAAAATCAAAGCCACTTTTCGTTGTCATTCCATAACTCCGGAACGGGTGGACCGATTTCGCTAATTCTTTCATTGTTGTGCTTATTAATGATAGGAGAAGGTTCTTATGAAAGAAAAAAATGACATCCACTGCTGGGCACAGGCCACCCTAGATGTTCATATTAATAGTTAAGACAGGACAACGTCTGTCGAGTCCACTAGTTGTTATAAAAATATAGTACCTGGCCGACCGAGCTTCGCTCGCAGTAAAAAAATCGATTATTTTCCTTCGATTTTTTCATAACCCCATCTCTAGTTACTTCAAAACCAAAACGTCCCCCGCACCGTCCTGCGTATAGCATAGTATTACTACTCGGCAATAGATGTCAGTAAGAGTCGTATTAACAATTTGAGCAATTTTTCATGCCCGAAACACGGTTGGAAAGATGTTTTCTAAAAATTAAACCTAGCTAGATCGATTTATCGCCCCCAAATCCCTCCACATACCAAATTTCATGAAAATCGGTGCAGCCGTTTCCGAGATTCCAATTATATATATACCTATATACAAGAATTGCTCATTTAAAGATAAAGATAGTGACCAAGTTCAATATTATTAGAATAAGTCAATTAGTATCCTAGCTACCCACTCGCGGTTTCGCTCGCGTGGACTTCGGTTACATTGTGGTATAAAGGACAACTAAAAGAAAACTTATCATTCCTACGGAAAAATCTATGTTTCCCTCAGGAATATCAATTTTTTCCGGGATAAAAAGTACCTTATTATTCAATCCGGACTTCTAACTTTACGAATGCAAAATTTCAAAGCAATCGGTTCAGTAGTTACGGCGTAAAAGCGGAACAAACAAACAAACTCACTTTCCGATTTATAATATTAGTAAGGAAGTGAGGATTAGACGTAGATACATTACTCAGCATCAATATTGGATACCCCTGATGTAAGGTATGAATTTTTTTATTACCGAAAATAATACCTAAGATTTATTCTACAGGTTAACAAAAGAGTAAATGTATTTTATTGGTTATCTATGATTATTTTGACGTGTTTGTGTTTCAAAAGTTCAGGCACTGTTATTAAATTTGGTGATATTATGTGGTTTTGTGCGAGTGCATCAATTTCGTCACATCAAAGGACGAGCTTATCAAAAAAGTATTCACGGATTTCGTTGCTAACCACAAAAATCCTAAACGGTTAATGGTTGGCCCTAAAAATAAAGATGTTCCAAGAGAGATTGAGATAATACAAAATAAAATCGAAGGTACTGTGTGTTCATTCAAATCGACTGGGTAACGAACGAAGAAGAAGCCACTAATTATCCAACTGAATGTTAAAACTCTTTGGATGTGCCTGGTTTACCAGCCGCACAACTTACAACTGACAGTTCGCTTGGTAGTTACCATCCTTAGAAATTTAAACCAACCAAAACTGTGCAATGGAACGCGTTTGGTGACAAGAAAACTGATAAGCAATGTGATTTACGCGTCGATACTTAAAGGAAAATTTAAAGATGAGGAAGTTCTTATTCCAAGGATTCCGATGATCCCAACGGAAATTCCCTTTGAGTTTAAACGAATTCAATTCCCGATTCGTCTTGCCTTCGCCTTGACGATGAACAAATCACAGGGCCAATCCTTGACTATTTGTGGCCTCAATCTAGAAAATGCATGTTTTTCTCATGGTCCATTATACGTGGCATGCTCACGTGTCGGCAAACCATCCGCTTTATTTGTTCTTGCGCCTGACCACAAAACAAAGATTGTCGTTTACCAAAAGGTGCTTGAATAAACATTCCATTAATGAATTAATCCGAGTATATCCCAATCTGCACAACATAGTTTTCAATATTTTTTTCTGACATGTGTTTACTTAATTATATTTTTTTTTAATTTTTCATTCAATCATTCTGTATGTATTCATCATCATTCGTTATAATAAAATACTTTTATGTTTCTATCTATATTAATATTATTTTGTATCATTGTAAATTGCCTAAATTAGTTCAGCTAAAAGGTAACACGACATTAATTAACTGTTAGGCGGTACGAAGTTCGCCAGGTCAGCTAGTTATTATAAAATGACATAAACAGGTTGCTAAGCAACTATATAGATGTCAGGGCGTGATGAGAGGGCGCTAGTACATTATGGCGCCATCTAATGGACTACAATGTCAACTTATCAGCGCCATCGGTTGGGGACGTAACAAGCACAGCATCGATCGTGATGTGGCTTTGACGGAGTCTGGGTATTGCTACGTTGCACCGTGCGAGCGGGGCAGGCTCGGACCAGAGCAGAGTAGACGTATCATCTTATATAGAAACTGTCACGTAGTGTGTGTGTGTGTGTGTGTGTTAATCATAGAAAACCATTGCAGAAAAATTTATTATAATTCTCTCTTTTGTTCAAAATGGGGAAGAGGATGAAAATCAAGACATAGATATAATGCGAATGAAATCGTGGGACGTCTATTAGTTCTGAATAAATATACCTGAATGATCTCTATGTACATTTCTTGTAAAATGACAGAATTTTTTTTAGGCAAGATCATCATGTGTTTAATTAAAAATACGGACGCAGAATAAAAAGGGTTTTAAAAAGTACCTAAAATAACCTCGTCCAGCAGTGGACCTCATGTAGCTGATGACGATTATCGCGTGACGAAAAGTCAAGGTCTTAAGTAAGTAGGGGAAATAAAGTTTCACCTGGTAAAGAATCGTACAATGTAGTCTATTTTTAGTTTTAAGCTGTTCTTAACAAATAACTGTTTCTGTCGACTCCTGAAGGATCAAAACCACAAAGTACAGTATTTTTAGAATAATTTCCACAGATATTGTATTTGAAACCTAATTGTAATATCATGTTTATTTTATTTACTTTACTTAACTTTTTATACTTGCTTCACCACAACTCGGGTTGACTGGTTGAAAATGCAATAGATTTAAGCCCGCCAGTTGTAAAATTATCCAACAAAGAAAAAAAATCTCCATACAATTTTTTCTCAAGAAATTACATTTTGTATGGAGATGAATAATTTTTTTTCAAATATTTTAATACTTTTTTATAAACTTCCCAAATTAAAAATGCCGATGGTATTATAATCCAGCAATCCACGCGCACGTCTCCCGGATTGTCATGATTATTCATCAAAGTTATATTATATCATAAAGAGTTTAGTGGGGAATTTTCTTTGACGTTTTTCGGGCAGATTTTTTCGGGCGGAGAACTGACATTACTGTCATATTTTCCAAACAAAGTTTGACAGTAATGACAGTTCTCCTATCGAAAACGTCACAGATAAACGTCACAGAAAACTCCCCATAAGAATACCATACTTAGGCTGGTATTCGGAGACGAAGACGAAGGTCTAAGTCTCAGAACTGTCAAAATGAAATGAAATCTCCGTCTGAGCAAAAGAATTTGTATTCACAGTTATGAAACAGTCTCGTGAGAATCGGCCATGTCTGAGCTGAGACTTGAGCCTCGAAATCGGGTTCTCAGAGCGATCTCAACGTAGGTTTGACAACAGTTTGATCTGTGGCAAGAAGCATTCCAATATATCTTTGATCTGTGGTGTATCGTTTGACAGTTTGTTTGTTTATTTCATTGACAGTTTATTTGTGTATTTTCTTTAATTTGGATTGATAACTGAAGAAAAAGATTAGAGAACTGACAGTAATCGATGAATTATTGTCAGTCGCAGCATAAATTTGTAGATTATTCACATCAATATATTACTTAGCTCAGTATGATTAAGCTCAGCTGAGAAAACGTACAAAAATAACTCTGAATACAAGACTCATGAGATTACTCAGTGAGATCCGAGTTCGCGCTCAGCTGAGACGCTCTAGAGAGAACTCAGAAGCAACGACTCTGAATAGCAGCCTTAAAGTGTATGTGGTCCAGTTGGTCGGATACTTAACTGCAACCGAGAGGTCGCGGTTTCGAGTCCGGCTACTGGACGTGTACCATTGGGACTCTCATTCAGAGCTTATGTACGCAACGCAACGTTCGTACGGTGTAGGACATCGCCCACACCCACACCTTGTGTGGGAACCCTATAACGGTTATGGGCTCACCCCCTGTCACGTTGTGTTAAATACGCTTAGTGAACTGTGAGCATTTGCTTAGCAAGTGCCTCTGCCTACCGCGCTTTGGGATTAAAAGGCGTGAAGTGTATGAGAGCATACTTACATAATGCCTTTCCAAAACCTCAGGGTAGTAATACTTGAGGATCAGTTTCACTCGCTCCACAAAACTGTAGGTACCATTTTCATTCAATTTCATCATGTCGCCGGTCTTCATCCAGCCGTCTTCCGTCAGTACTTGCTTTGTCATTTCAGGATCCTTGTAGTATCCCTGAATGGAATATTAATGAAAGGTTTAATAGGAAAGTTCAGTAAGGCACACGGCGGGGCGAGCCGACCCGGTCAGTTTTACCTCGACAAATGTATTATTTGCAAAGGTTTTATTGCAAATGGATTCCTGTGCTATCAATGCATATGGAGCAACAGATTCTTTATCATCTTTTCCTCTACTATATAATGCATGTATTATAGATAGAAACGTTCCACTGGAATCACTCTATTTATTTAAAAAAAAAATGTAAAAAATCCGTTGCGTAGTCTACTATATAAAAATAAGTCGGGTTTTCCTCCCTGACGCTATAACTCCAAAACGCACGAACCGATTTCCACGGTTTTGCATTCGTTGGAAAGGTCTCGGGCTCCGTGAGGTTTATATCAAAGAAAATTCAGGAAAAAATTCAACAGAAAAGCGGGTAAACGAAACGAACCCATCTGGTGGCGAACCGGAGTTCGCCAGGTTTGTTAGTTACATATATAAGCATACATAGGGACAGGCACCGGGAAGCGAATTTGTTTTATACTATGTATTAAGCTAGTGTATCCTCTTTTTGTGTATGATATTGTGTTGTTAGTTTTAAACAATAAACTAATTTTGTAGAAGAATATCTATAGTAGGTACTTACAAGAAAAATGTGATCCTCAGATTTCAGCCAAAGTTCGCCGGCGACGTTCGGCTCGGTGATAGTGTTGCCAGTTTCTGTATGCACGATCTGAAATAGTAATAAATCGTGAATAAAAAAAAAAATATACTTCACGCCTTTAATCCCAAAAGAGAGTAGGCAAGGCACTTGCTAAAGCAAGTACCCCCACGTTCACCAAGCGTATTAACCACGTGACAGGGGTGAGCCATCGCCGTTATAGGGTTCACACACCTTGTTTGGGTGTGCGGGTTCATCACGATGTTGTCCTTCACCGTACTAGCGTTGCGTTACGTCCATAGGCTCTGAAAAAGAGCCCCATTGGTACACGTCCAGTAGCCGGACTCGAACCCGGGACCGGGGTTTCATCACGATGTTGTCCTTCACCGTGATTATTTTTGTTTGTCCCAAAATTACATATGTGCTAGGACCGCCTTTTAAATAATCTGCTTACTTGTTTTAGAGGGCATCCGTGACAATAACGTTTGGCAAATATTTTTAAGTCTTATATTAACGGGGTTTTTACTTTTTAAACGGTTAAGTTAGTAATATAAGATCTATCTGGCGGCGCCGCAACTATCTGTTTTGTACTTTTACACCCCGATGTGTGTCCGACATCACCTAGTTGGAGTCAACCCTTCCTTCTCGTCCACTTTAGGACTGTGAAATCCTGTCGGCCATTGAGTGATGTCCTAGCTATGTTCCCTGCTGGTGTCGGCCAGACCGGTGTCTAGTGGACAAGTATCTTTATTGCATTCCAAGTGTACAGAGGAGCGCCTGTGGTCCAGTAGGTCGGATCCTTGACTTGTAACCGGGAGGTCCCGGGTTCGAGTCCGGCTACTGGACGTGTACCAATGGGGCTCTTTTTCAGAGCCTATGGACGTAACGCAACGCTAGTACGGTGAAGGACAACATCGTGATGAAACCCGCACACCACAAGGTGTGTGAACCCTATAACGGCGATGGGCTCACCTGTCACGTTGGGTTAAATACGCTTGGTGAACCGTGGGTATTTGCTTTAGCAAGTGCCTCTGCCTACCCCTCTTTGGGATTAAAGGCGTGAAGTGTATTTTTTATTTTTTGTACAGAGGATTTGACTTTTAGAATATAAATCGTTAAATCAAAATCGTTGGCGAAACTCGAGAAATTCACTCAGCCCATGATACTAAACTTTCCCCCAAGGCACCCATTGTCAGGAACAATAAAAAATCACCTCTTCATATAAAATGGGAATCAGCTGATCTGTAAGTTCGTATGCAATAAGTTTTTCGTTTTCATTGGCTGAGTTAGTTGCTCGAGTTTCACCAACGTTTTTGATCTAACGTTGTATTGTGATCGGGGAAGACCATCTATGGTCGCAGTGATAATGGGCATAACAAGGCCCTGCAAAGCCCAAAACAACATAGTAAAATAAACTTATGAACTAATAGTTACTTACTACTTTTACTTTAACATATACCTCTCCAGTGCTTCATACCAGCACTCCTTGATGGATTAAAACCAGTCAAAAAACATCTGACTTTTTTAAACCCTCCATTTTATCCTCATGAATATAGAGTGTTATCTTATTCTTTATCTTAACAGCCACATATTATATAGTTCGTAAATTTAAATACAAAATTCGTGTTAGACGTGCACGAACCGAGGCAGTTCCCCGCCATGCCGGTGCCGCAAGCCCACTAGCTGCCATACTGCGACTGTACGGGTGTATTCCATGTTCTATAGAACAAGTGTCTCTCTCTAACAGTTGATAGAGAAAGAGAAGGACTAACCAACTAATGGGGAATTTTCTTTTTCTGACAGATTTTTGGGCGGAGAACTGTCATTACTGTCATACTTTCCAAACAAAGTTTGACATTAATGACAGTTTGACGGCCGGCATGGACTAGTGGTCAGAATATCTGCCTCTAGGACGACGGTCGCGGGTGCGATTCCCGCCACGGACATAATGCTTTAGTGATGAGCTAAGGCATTTGTTGTGTGCGTCTGGGTGTTTTATTTATCTATGTATGTATTTAAATGTATTTATGTAAGTGTATCAGTCTCTGGCACCCATAGTACAGGGTATCCTAGTTTGGGGTCAGGTGACCGTGTGTAAAAATGTCCCGGCGTATTTATTTATTTATAGTTCTCTGCCCGAAAATCTGTCAGAAAAACGTCAAAGAAAATTCCCCATTCTAGCTTTCGTTTATTACCTTAAGTTCGAAGTCGATGTTCTTAACAGGGATCAGTTCTACGTGGTCGCACGCAGTGAGGACAACCCCGGACAGCTCCGTGAGGCCGTAGCCCACCACTAGTTGCAGGTTCGGCACTAGTTGCTGAAATAAATTCAAATGAAATAATGTATGTACTCCCATTTAGATAAACATTTTCTATGCACTAGATAGTGCGAGAGATAGAGGAAATGGTTCCTCCTCTCCAAACATACTTCTTGATGCCTCCATTGTATAAAGATGCTCAAAATATTAAATAGAAAGTGGTGCACGGACTGTGCTTCGAAATTGGCAGTTTTTTTGTTAATAAAGGAACTTGCAACTAAAGTGGGTTTGGGCTGGTCATGTTGCCCGTATTTCTTCGAATCGTTGGGCAAACAAGGTGACGACCTGGATCCCAATGTACGATAACGTGGTCGACCCTGAAAGAAATGGCGCGATGAGATCGTCCGCCAGGTGGGCGACGGCTCGAAATAAGCTCGTAAGTGGAGAAAAGGAAGAGAGGCCTTTGCCCTGCAATGCGATTCAGTGGGCTAATAATAAAAATTAAATAAAGGAACTCCGCAATTCTTTATTTAATATCATAAAAAAAATAAAAAAATAAATACACTTCACGCCTTTAATCCCAAAGAGGGGTAGGCAGAGGCACTTGCTAAAGCGCAAGTACCCACAGTTCACCAAGCGTATTTGACCAAAACGTGACAGGGGGTGAGCCCATCGCCGTTATAGGGTT
>SJJU01000587.1:0-88274 GCA_012932125.1 Conopomorpha cramerella | reverse complement strand
GGGTTCACACACCTTGTGGTGTGCGGGTTTCATCACGATGTTGTCCTTCATCGTACGAGCGTTGCGTTGCCTACATAGGCTCTGAAAAAGAGACCGAAGTTTATTCTTAAGTAGGTAAAATGGTTGTTTGTGTACGTTTTAATAAGCCACTAAAAGCAATTATGAGTTCTATTTATCAGTACCCTTATTCCGACAAATTTCTGTTCCCGTAACGGCGTAGTCATTATGTCCCTATTTTATTTTATCGGAGGCCCGAGTAAGGACGTCGTCGCACGCACTTATCGAGTATTGTAGCGAGACGAATAAATTCGATTATTATGGGTTAAAATCGACAATCGAGTTTCGATGTTCTTGATTCGGGAAATGTGGGGTGACTCGATGTTTCGGTAAAAGTTTTTCCATTTTAATGAGGGCATGTCGTGATGCCGCTGGTGAAGGGGACTCGATATGAATAGGCCTCTTTTTGTTAGGGGACTGTTTGATAGTCTGTTTCACGTTAAAAGGGCCACAAAATGTAGAGCGGCCGTTAGTGGTTGGATCACTCTACCTGCAATCGGCAAGGTCGTATGTTTGAGTACTGCAACCGTGCATTCATATCTGTGCTAAAATAACGAACTTAAGGAGTTGAAACCTTGTAGGGAAACACGTAATTATACCTGAAAGGTGTTTTGACCCCAAGCGAAAATGGTGGGTGAAAATATGGGCAGAGTGGAATTTCCCCAAGATATGCCTCTGCCCACACCGCTTTAGGATAAAATAGGTTTCCTCCTTGGCATCTTCGTGTAGTTTGCGAACGAAATCGTAAACTAAAGTAAGTCAAACACAATACCACTTCCGCTCTCCCATTTTTTATGCTACAGTAATATATTTCATAGTAATTCCAAATAGTTCCTCAACCCCTACTTAAATGTATGTAGGCTGGCGAAAAAATTCCCGTAAGGGCTTGTGGTATTTAATTAAATATTTCTATTGAAAATTTATTTTTAAAAAGTAGGATACATTTTTAAAAATAAATTTCCAAAATCAAGTACGTGGGTCTTACCAAAAATATAAATACGCGGTTCTCAGTATAATAATAGGTACTTTATAAACTCTTACCAAAAGTCAAAAGGGGGGTAACAACCTCCTAAGAACGTTTATTACGAAATCGAAAAAGAACAATAAGGCTCCTGCAATTGTACCAGCCCAAAACTGGTTAAACACAGTCATTTACTTTAAAAAAAACCCGTTGTATTTTTGTTCACATTTAGGAGTTTTTGTAGTGAGCGGGCGATTTGATTTGTGGCTAACAAAAATTTTCGTTAGCATTTCAAATGACACTACACTAACCTGTTAGTTTCGCCCGTCATAACGGCTAACGTTGACGATAGAAAAAATATTCATATTTCTATCTGTCAATAGATTAGGCCAGTTCGACACGTCGCGTCGTCAAAAGAGTATAGCTATAAAAAAAAGTTAAAAAAGAACACGTGGTAAAACGATAGGCAGATAATAGGCAGGTCCTCGGGTGAACCCTCGAACAAATAAATGATACTGTATATTATTTGGCTGTTCAACCGAAAATATTGATTCACCCATCAAAGGGAGAGATCAAAAGTCCTACGAAAGGAAGCGAATTTCGATGCAAACCTTATTAACATAATATTCCCGAAGAGATTTTTTTACAAAAATCCCATCCCAACTTTATAAGTATGGTATGTGTAGATTTGTCGTCGTCGCTCCACCGAGTTGCTTCCGGAAATATTTCCAACGTTACATGAATACCAAATGGAGCTATAATACCTCTTATAATATGAACCTTCGTACGTAGCTCTTCAAAGCGCGCGCCGCGAAACCGTACCTCGTAAAATACGAGAGAAAAAAAATAGCAAAATCTGTGATACGTTGTTTTTAATTCAAACGCGTCGTTGGTACCAAACAAGAATATTCAGTTTACATATGAAAAAAAAAATGCGAATGAAATTAACGAGAGTGTGGAGTGTGCGTGTTTGTAAGGAGTGGGGACGGTGGAAAAAAGGCAGGTGACATTTTTTAATTAGGCACAATTTCTTTTGCCGGCTTCGTCGACGTCGTGGTGGTGGTGGGTTGTGTGCAGAGAGCGTCTGTTTTGATGTTTTGCGGTCGCCGCCGCCGCCACCGCCGCCATTCCGCCGAGTAGGGGAAGCGCGGGGAATACCAACCACTACGGAAAATAAATGTGTTGAGTGTAGGAACATTTTGTGGGGAACGACCGAGGGTCGCCCGGGAAGCTGTTTGCTGCATTGTCCAAATTGCTTCGGGCGTTAATAATTCCTTACACGGGTTGCCGGATCGCTTTTGCCGCTATTAGTTTCGTGCACTACAATTTCAATTGGTTTGTGTAAGCAGATATTTAGAGCGCACATGTAAATTACACGTCGTCGGACCGAGACAGGCAGACAACGCAGCTACGGTACAGTTGTCGTACACCAAATACTTCGATTACAAGTTGTAAAGGTGAAAACGTGTTCTCGAACGATCCGTTATAAATTAAAAACGAGACATAAAGAGATGTTAATCTCTGTTGCTGCTTTTGTTTATTGAATGTGTTATCCCACGCGTAGCGATTGTTTTTGCTGATTCTCTTACCTTGGTTGCTGGATGATTGATATCGACAATCAGATATGTCCGTGTGTCTTGATGGCACAATCTGCCTCGAACACCGTGAATATATTAGCATATTACAAACTTTCCTTGTCAATATCCAATGTAGTTATTGACATCCGTATCCATATATTGTACTTTCACGCCTTTTAATCTAAAAGAGGCGTAGGCTAATTTACTCATCAACAATTGCCTACATTTCACCAAGTGTGTTTAATCCGAAGTGACAAGAGCACATGGCCCCGTGACATGTTTTTTTTTATATCAGTACATATTATAACGTTTCATTTTAGCAATTTTTTTTGTCTTCCGTATGTCATTTGTAGCGCGCTCAGCTAGAATCGACCGCTTTCCGTAATATAAAATAACGATAACCGTTGGAATATATCTCATGTCGCCCACGCCTTGAGTGCTATTTTTACGACAGTCTACCAAACAGTGCAGGCAAGCGTTGCTCGGCGTCGATAAGGCGACACTGACACGTCTCAATCAATCACCCGGACTGGGCCCCGAGTAATGGGTATTGGGTTCCAGTTGTGGTTATCGGATACAAATTGATGTCGCTCCGTCGATTAACAATACACACAAGAGTAAGCTTATGCGGCGACCATCCATTGAACACATTCTTGACTACCTACCTACATACAAGAAGTCAGTCATTACCGGTGTTTCTCTAGCTATTACGTCATGGGAAATGAACACTCGACGGGCGGAAGAACTTTGCCGTCGTATCTATTATAAAAGTGTATGACAAATCTCTGAACAATAACGTATGAACGGTGCATATTTGACAACTTTTGTAGGTACAACGTTGCAGTAAAGGATGTGACAATTCAAACGCGTCTGAAAGTAAACCCATGTCGATTATAGTTTCCGGAATCTCTTCGACCGTATTGTACGTTTATTGTGCTTTGTTATAGCCTAACAAGAGAGTTCTACTTTATTCGAGGGGTAATAAGAATGAGTTTCGCATGGTCATTTGCTTCGTGCCGCCCGTGTACCCGGACTGAGTTTAGATTACAATGTCAATACAAGTTTTGGCTTCTAAATTGTTTCTTTGCTTGGGCACGTAGGTATCTAAAATATTTTGCTCGCTGTGAAAAGAGATAAATGGTTAAATCTGTCAGGAAGATAAGGCGATAAATTGTTATCACAATGAGTCATTTTACTTTAATATTAAGTAAGTTGTCGGCTTAGCTCATGTAATTACCATTCCATTATCAAAATAGAGATAAAAAGTTTTCATTATTGAAAACATAGGAAACCACGAGGATTTGTTCGTATTAGATGATTAAAATAATCCCCTTAAAGTATCTACATCCGTTTCGTTTTATTATCCCAGTTTACAACACAAAATCTCTGCATTTTCATAGAGCGTGAGAGCGCAGCATCGTTTGAATAATCAGTTTTCAGTTTTTCTTATTCAGTAAGTTTCCCTATAACTCAAACAACAAAGAGCGGCCGCCGAGATCCCAACAAAAGGAATATGAGAAATATCTGCACCCGCAGAAACCGTATCGCCTCGCTACTTCAGATATATTGGAATATATTTTCCTGCCCAAGTCTCCGGTTGCCACGATCGTTGAAATATCTTTCAATATTCTTACAAAGGAAGCGACTTAACAACTACATACTGTATTTTTGCCATATTGACGGTACATTTGCGTGTATTTCAAACATTTGAACTTTTAATGGGACAGCCCGAGTCGTACATGATATCTCGCTTTGAATCTTGTATAAATTATTCCTAAACGTCGGTTCGATACACGTATCAATGACACTCCGAAATTTTATTAAATCATGTCGGACGGTCGGGATGCTGGGATCGCCCATAAAATTCTTGTAATTACCCGTTTGTTTGAAGAATACACAAATAAACTTTACGAGTCGAACGTTGAAGCATGCATGTTTAATTATCTCGCTTGTTTTATTGGAGTTACACAAGCAAACAGTAGTGTATAGGGCGACGATTACAGTTTAGGAACACGCAGCCGCCAATCCCAAAAGATTTTATACAATCGAACTGTGTTGGTTCAGTAAATCAATCAATTTACAAATAAATCTCTTTAAGCGTATCTGTATAAAACGAATAATATTTTGTTATCCGATCATGCATAAATGTTTATATTATTTTTGGAGCCTCGGTTTGGCTTGCCCCACAGCGTTTCGCCGCACCGTCATGGGCACGCTCGCCCTATTGCTTTTCCTCATACAGCTGATACCCAATCGACCTTCTCTTTCTAACCTTACACTTTTGTTTCCATAGAACTGCCGATGCCGGCATAAGCGAAGCCGGTTCATTGCTTACCTACATACCGAGCAAAAAAACAAATAAAAATCGCTCGACGTTTTTATTTTAGAAATTCAATAACGTAACTGTACAATTAGTGTTACTTGCTTGCACCTACCGCGATTGTTTTTGTGTTTGAAATAATAACAGTCATTGTTACAAGTGGTAGGTAGTTATTTGCGTGTGATTTCACAGTGTGTTCTTCCACTTAGCCGCGCATGAAGTGATACTCTTCTGTCGCTCACGGCTCGAAATCCCCGAGCGCGTGGTCTGTGGCGGGCGGCGGCCGACCGACGCTCGCTGCGACCGTGGCTCAGTATTATGTGGAACGTGGCAAAGCAATGAGCTCGCGTCCTCTCTCAACGCGCGTACAATCAAATTATACATAGCCATATACATATACCTACGGTCCACACTGAGTGTTTGTGTTTACTGTACGTGTACTGATAAGTCCCTTTGTGTCTCCGTAGGTGTGGCGCAGCGGTGGATTGCAGTATGCCAGTGTGAAGTGATGGTGATTTGATTGCCGGTGCATGGTACACGGTGTTGTAGTGTTAAGTGATCATAAGTGTTTGTTGGATTGTGCCATTTTTGGATTGCGAACGAGGATCGTCGCGGCAGCATCTTGGGCAAGGTGAGATTCTATCATTATTTTTATATTTTTATCAATATTATAATCTTCTCCAAAGTATTAAGACTACAGATGATATACAAATGTATATCTATATAATTAAAGTAAGTACATGTCTACAAAGCTCTTATAGGTACGTAATAATTATAAATAGGTAAACACTTGTCCACTATGTAAAAGGTTATCGATAATAATAACAACCTAGGAAAAACATTATACCTATGTGTATGTATCTTGTTTTACACAAAGTACAATTATGTACAGACAAGTATGTCATTATTTACCAATAACAAAATTGACGATATATATTATACTAAATTAAACAATCCATTAAAGGTGTCTCTCCCCTAAACATTGTCTGTACATTATCATTTTTATTTCCCATTCATTGGGTTTAATTATACATATTCAATACATCGTTTTAGCGAATCTGAGTAGGTAATTGCTTAGTCCAATTTGGCGGAATTAAAAGCATTATTAAAATGCTTAATTTTTTATACAATGGATTTCCGCAATGTTACCAGTCAATTTAATATCTAATTGATTATTTGCTGAGCTTTAATTTGCCTTTGCAATACCTAATATGTAGATATATTTTCATCATTATGTGGTAATTTACGGACTTATTGATGTAATTACATACTTTATTCAAATTATACGCGAGGTTCGTTGAAGATAATATATTTTAACTAAACGAGTCTGTTTATTAACTAACTAACTAACCTAAATTAAAGTAATCTGTCCGTTACTTTAATGTCTACCTAAATGTTTGATATTACCAATTTCGCCTGTGTTAATTAACATCGAATTACAGGATGATAATCTGCATGTTCTTTGAAATCTGGTGCTAAGTTGATAGACGGGTAACCCACAAATTTAAGTTATTTTTTTTGTGATATCGATGTAGGTTCAACTCCCACTCAATGGATAAACCACAAAATACAATGACGTCATAGGACAAAGACCAACTGTCAATTAGTGAAATCTTAACAATACCTTTATTAAAACAGAATAACACTTTAAAAAAATCTTCTTTTCATCTCACTAAATAAGTTTGGACTACCCTCCTTAACTGTATTGAACATCTAAAAGGCATCTTTGTCAATTGTAGACTTGTGTATTTATTTGGGATTGCGTCTCTAAAATGGGGTCCGAAAGAATCGTATTTTTATGGGGGCGAGTGGCTAGGGGGCAGACCCGCTCGCCCGCTCAACACCAGGGTTGGCAGCGTTAAAAAAAATCCAATCCTTTGTTTGATCTTTTAGATGTTCTGTTGGCTTTTATGTTGATGGGCACGGATTAAATGGTTGCTTTTTTTAATAGATGTCAATTTATTGTCTCAAATTATTCATAGGGTCCGCTCACCCCCGAGATCTTTTAACCTTTTCCTGATTAATCATAATAAGTGAATACAAATATGTTGATTCATTATAGTTATCTCGGAAACGAAGTTACATTATTTTTTTGTTTTATCAAACATGAATACTTAATGAAGATTAGGCCAAGGTTGAATATAAATGAGGTGGCATCAAAATCATCTTCGTAAAATAATTAAGTTCACAAAATATTTAATTTGGTTTAATATCATCGTATTGAATCCCACACGTTTTTACGCCGTGTCTGACATTTGTTGAACTAATAATATGTAAGTAACTCGCATTTGAAACGTAGGTAGCTCTTTTATATAAAAAAATCTCGAGTCAAAATGTTTTCAACAAAACGGTTTGAACGTTTTTTTTTATGATTGTGTTTGTGTATAAAATAAGTAGTAATAAACAATAATTTCGGTAGGTAAGTCTGTGAATAGGTTGTATTTTTCAACAACCTAAGTCTCCCCGTCCATTTTGTTTGTCCGTTCAGCTATATACGAAAATATTTCTCTTGAATGAAAATGATTCACCAAAGAAGTGTTGGTACTTTCTACTGAGCTTCTGTAACGACGACCCCATCTCTCTAATATTCCATTATTCAATTTAGAGCAGGCCCTTTCTAGCTGTTTGAATTTCCAATCTATTAACTTGCTTTCTCCAACAATACGGAAATAATTTTCGTTTTGATTTTTCCCTTACCTTTCCTTTGTGCAAAAATTGCTACTTAAGAAAAGTTCCTAAGAACAAGCAAGTAAATTCCGGTAAAAGTTACGTAGGAAAGTAATTCAATGGAGATTTTTTTTTCAGTTTCTTTTAATAAGGCCGTTAGCGTTTTAGCATTTTTAAACAGAGTAAAAGCTCAATTATCGGACCGTACAGTAGCCGAGTTGTCTTCGGGTGACATTTTTTAATAGCCATGTAGGTCGCTCGCAAGATAAAGGTAGTGAGTAATTAAAAAAAAAAACTCTAGAAGTAGTTCTTTATCATGTCCATAATTTGTTTTGTACCGTACAAGGAGGTGGCAATGAGGCCCATTCTTATTTCCACAACTGGTGTGACGAGTATACGCACTCGGTGGTCTATAATTTATTTATTTTAATGACACATTCAGACCATAAAAGTTTATAACGGCGAAAGATGAAGGGTGCGTCTACGTCTGTAATTAAACCTGGGTTATGATGGCAATTAATGTGTTTAATAGGTATGAAGGGAAAATAATGGGACTGGTTTCCGACTTACACATAAATAAATACAACCGTAGCTGTTAACTGGGAAAATGGATAGCTCGTTGCAATTACTCGGCGTCTATCGTTTTACAGACGCGGAAATGTGACCCCGATGCTATCGTTGATGTTGAGCGTTCTTTGAAGTGTGTTTAACGAAGTTACCAGTAAATCAGAAGGGTTGTGCATCCTGAATGCAAAGTTGGTTCGCTAGTGGGCTTATATCGGTTATAAATCGGGTTGGTTTCCATTATCCGTGGCCGTATGTTTGTCAATAGGGCGCCTGATTGGACAGCTCCGCGGGCCGCTGCTCGCCTGGTACCTCGTGATTTACTGACGCCCCGCGTCCGCCACTTGGCTCGTTGCCGAACGCTCCCAAGAGATGCAAACTTTATGAGAAAAAATGGTATTAAAGTCCAAACTGCTGGCTTAGTAAAGTAAAGTTCCTTTTTATTTTTGTGTTAAACACGGGTACAGCTTCGGTGAAGCACAATCAAGAACGTGCTTATCTTTTTACGAGATCTCGTGCAAACAACTTTCCGTCGACCGTTATTTTGCTTTCCGGTGTGTGGCTGGAATATGCGTGCACATTTTTCACTGATATTTTCCTCCTCATACGGGTTAATATTGCGAAGAAAGCAGCAACCCTCCATCAGTGTCATATTTGGGTATAGCGAAAGCAATGTTGGACTGATGCCATGTATTTTACCGGGTGCCTGAGTGAGTATCGAATGGTCGATTACGTGAAATAAAGAGGCGCTCAAGATTCCGATCTGTCAATGCAGCAGCTGCGGGCCCCGCTTCCATAAGCCCATTATGGTCACAGATTATATCACGTCTACTTCATAATGGTGTAATGTTGCTAGAGGTAAATTGTGAGCTGAAATTGCGGCACTTTATAGCGGCAATAATGAGGTAGGATAATGGCGATCGTGTTGTGGTGACGCATCGACCTATCGTAGTCGATAATTATTTAATTTCACTGTACAAGGGACAGTCTTGTAACAGTAATACGGGCTAATTGTAAAAAAAGTGTCAGCTGCTATTTCTTTGTGATCAATTTGTACAGTTATTTTCCAATGCTACTATTATGTGCTCGCTCAGGTATGTTTTCCCACTCAGGGTAATTTAAAATCAAGGTCCAGCATAAGTCTTTTAATAGAATCCATTTAACATCCATTTGTCATTTTTGTCTTCTGTCTTAAAATCCCCCATTGTTATTGCTTTGTTTTAGAAGACGTCAGGGTCATGTACAAGTTGTTTAACACAATGTTTTATGTGTTATTCATACAATGTTTGTTAATTTATGTATTTCTGTTTTGTACAGACCCATGATTATTCATAATCATGTGTTGTATCTGTTATTTTTTTAAATTATTTTTATAATGACATTCAAGTTACATAATGAATGTAGGTAACTGGTGTAACCAAAGGAAATTTTGTTCCCTGTCGTGAACAAATCATCATTGTTACAAAACGTAGGCGTGATCTATCTTTAGTATTTATGCTCTGCTGTTAAACGTTAGAATGAGATAGCACGAGATTTTAGATCAGCGGACTCTCATACGAGTTTTAGTATCCTACTACCAGTGGCGTGCACACCATATAGGCAAAAAGACTCTGCCGACCTTAGTATTTTGGCTACCCGACCTAATAATATAGTTATTGCTTGCTAGATCTTTTTTTGTTGTACTCACGACACAGGCTAACAAAGGTGTATTGTGAGTGAGTAGATAGGTAGGTATCTGTATTTCGTAAAGTCAAGTTAACCTATACATAGGTGTCAATCCTTGAAGACTACCTTGTCGTAAAAGCCAGTGCACGCCACTGCCTACTACCCAAAAGAGCGATTTGAAACATGTATTGTTATAAGGCTGTGTACAATTGTACACTCAAACCAGCATCGCTTTAGTATCGTGTCAGCATGGCCGTTTTTTTTTATAGCAAGATCGGAGACCACTGGATTCCCGTCTTGATAAATCCTGGAAGACCATATAAAGAGGCGAAAGAAATTTGCCAGGGTCGTGACAAGTGGAGGTCCATGATATCTGCCTACCCCTCTGGGAAACGGTCGTGTCATGACGTATCTATATGTACAATAAAACATTTTCAATGCCAAGTTAAAACAAACAATATTTTGAACTAAACGGCGTTGCTTTGGGACGTAGGTAGGTACATATATGATTTCCTCTAATACAATATTTGGTCAGGTCGTCGTCGTCACCAGGCTAAAAATGTCCGATGCGACATGAATACAATAATAGGCGAGTAGCAACTGCTTAAACAAACAGTCAGACTTCACACTTTAATATCTGGTAAACAATACCACAATAGATCGAATCCAATTTGGAAACTTCAAACACAAAATGAGAACAAAAATAGAATTGGGTATTTCCATCAGATAGAGAACGTATTCTACCTTTAATCTTCAGCTGAGTAATTAACTTCAAGCTTAACATTTTTTCAATGAAGAACTTTAAAAAAAATCAATTATTCAATTCAGCTGCATGGTAGGTACATTCGTTGAGTAATATCTCGCGTAAAATTATGGTCTCTTATCAGACCTTCTTCACTTGTTCAGAGTTTATGATCCGGGGATTGTTTCTCGTACACATCAACTAAGGATATATGAACATACATAACAAACATCACGCTTTTCGTCTAGAAAGATGCAATCAATGTTAATGTTGAGCTCCATTGAGCATTTTTTACACGCACCGATCATATGTAAAACTTGAAGAAATTTTAATATCTGATGACGGCAAATTTTTGTGTGGCGATTTGGCTGTGGACTCAGATTACATCATGACGTCATTTAGGTAGCTTGATTATTCCCATAAAAATGGGATTTTGTCTCTTTCGCGTGAACCATTCCGGCTAGGAAAGAAAGAGATACATAACCAGAACCCTAGTAGAACCGCAATAGAGACTCAGGGTTCGTACCATGTCATCTTCTATACGGTGTCGTGTGACGTATAAATAAATATTGCCTTCATCCCATGTTAAGTAGCCAAAGCACTTGTGTTATGGAAATTAGACAACGATATATATTTACTTAAATACTTTTTTTCTCTTTTAAATACATACTTATATAAATAAAACACCCAGACACATCCAACAAGTACTTAAAAGCTCATCACCTAAATACCTGCCAGCGCGGTGGGAATCGAACCCACGACCCTACGGAGCAAAGGCAGACATGCTGACCACTACACCAACGGGCCCGTCGAATAAATCGCTCTTATGATCACACAACGTAATATCGACACTGGTTCGGTGCTAAGGCCATATTCTGAAACAATAATCAGCACAAAAGCCCCTAGGACATAGTTTTTCCCTTTTACGTTACTTGAGAGCTCAGATAATTAGACTTTGTGTGAGGGTGTACACCTTCCGTCTGTCTCTTTCCAACTTAAAAGTATGTAACTAAGTAACTGTGTAAGGTAATTGAAAAAAAAAACAAGTAACTGCATTACTTTTGGATCGAAACTATCACTTTTACTACCAAAGTGTTGTGGAGACGGAAGTGTATAAGGGACAGAAAATATTTTTTCTTTCACTTCTCTTCTATTTTTTGTATTCAAAGTAGTTATTGTTTCTTTTGTTTTATACTGAAAGCAAATTTTTTATTGGTGTTTGGACTATCTCAAAGGTGTAATAACAAAAACTGCTTAGAATTCGAATCTATTTTGAAACTGACAGAAAGCTATAACTTATAAACAGTTAGGCTCTCCTTCGTGAGTAACATAGGAATATAATTCACGAAATTACCCAGGAAACAGCATAAAGCAACACGAGTGAAATCTTCCAGTAAATCAGTGAGATCTTCGTGCAATCTTAGATCTTCCCTTGCGTGTTATAGGTATTGTTAATTAATAGCCGTGGGAAGGCGGCCCTGTCAGCCAATTCTACTATTTATTATTATAACAGTAGTATAGCATTAGAATCCCTTTTTCCATATTAAATAATCTACAGGAGCTTCTCTTGTTATGTATATAAACCCAAGTTCGTAATCCCTGATGAGGTGGATAGAACTTTTAAAGCAATCACTTCTAGGTCTCTTTTAGCTTGATATCACTACCTACTAAAAAAATCCGTGGACAATATTGAACAAATTGGAGAAAAACTGAAGGGTACACATTGAGGGAAACTAAAAAAAAAAGAACACTGAAGGGTTAAATTACGTATTACTTACAAATTTTGCACAAGATCTATAAATATGTTTATCTAAGTTATCAATTGACTTTATCTGTAAAATTGAAAGATCGGCTCTCAGTTATCGTAATAAATTATCTGTGCTACGCATGCTATCATCTTTATGATAATAAATTCATAGCTGTAATAATTTTTGTCATAAACGCACAATAAACATGCAAAGCAACCTGCCGGATCATTAGTTATGTTAATGATTATTAATAGTTGATAATCTTAATTGTTAACTGGCAATATTGTGGAAACAGTTATTTTAAATGTAATAAAATGTCTCTATTTATAGAGTCAATACACGATTACTTTTTGTTATTGCCGAAAAATTTGATATGGTTAGTGGACTTCGAAACATTAAACTGATGTCAATAATAATAAGCCACACAAAGCCTTGAATGAAGAATTTTGAAACTATTTTTTTCTATGTCATAGAGGTCTACTACACTAGGACTACTAGTTTCTCTGTCATTTGTCATTCAGAATACTGATCAGGAATGTGACTGTGAATGTAGATTTCAATCACATAAATATTGATTGAAATTGTTGAAAGGGGTTTCGGTCAAAGAGTGTTTGATTCATGATCGATATAGGACACCGTAACGTCATCATTTGAGAAAATAGCATTACAACTTACTCAGTATTTTGTCCTTTTCTATTACCTATTTCACACTTGATATACGTTGCCGGTGTAACCTGCAGTTTTTTGCCGATCCGGTGGCAAAATCGGGATAAAATATACCCTTTGTGTTATTCCGATGTATAAGCTACGGAATGTTTCATTGAAATTCGTTCAGGAGTTTCATACATATACATAGTTATATTTTTTTTAGTACCTACCTATTTCATGTTAGAATATTGAGATTTTAACTTCAAAGAGCAGTGGTAGTTAGTTAAGGTGAATACTAAGGAGTTATCCATGAAGACTTCCAAAGAAACTAAAATACAGGCTTCACGCCTTTTAATCCCAAAGCGGTGTAGGCAGAGGCACTTTCCACAGAAACTACTTTTAACTTAACATTGTTTTAGTAAGTACTAAGTTTTACGAACTACCTTTAACAAATAAGTACCTCCGTAAGCTTAAAGCGAGAGTATATTGAAAGTAACATAAAATAAGTACTGACAGAGTAAAAAGGGTTTTATATCTATTGGTCCGTGTTAACGACAATTTACGACAAGTATAGGAATTGAATTTACAAAAGTGTCTAGGGATCAAGTACATTTTAGAAGATTGCAATCACAAATATATTTTACAAAAAGTGAATTCATTCATAATTTATTAAAAACTAGTGGACTCGATAGACGTTGTCCTGTCTTAACTATTAATATGAATATCTAGGGTGGCCTGTGCCCAGCAGTGGATGTAATTTTTTTCTTTCATAAGAACCTTCTGCTGTCATTAGTGAGTACAACAAAAGAAGAATTAGCGAAATCGGTCCACCCGTTCCGGAGTTATGGAATGACAACGAAAAGTAGCTTTGATTTTGATATAATAGATGTGGTGATAAGTCATTGATACAGCCATGGGGAATTAGGTACGAGACCAATCCAGAAGATTATATTTGATTAAAAAAAAATAGATTTTTTAGAGCTAAAAATGTTCTGATCCCTAGACACTTCTGATGTGTGTAAAATGAAATACTAAGAAAAGAAAAGAAAAAAGAAAGTGTTGATTCTATGCAAATTATTTCTCTTCAGGTAAGACAGCGTTGGTTAATAACTTTAAAATCTTTGTCTTGTAATTCCATTGCTGAATTTGACATAGTTGACCCCAGTAGTGGAGGTAGGCCCCAGAAGCCTATACTTATATTTCATGAAACTAAATCAATACATAGTATAAAACAAAGTCGTCTCCCGCTGTCTGTTACGCTTATCTTTATACTTTTTATCTTTATACGCACCGGGTATTTTTTGCAGTTTTCTTTAGATAGATAAATAAATAGATAGATAGCAGGGAATCTATCTATATCATGAATGTAACAGGGAAACATCTTTAATAAATGTATATTATTAAAACAACGTTTGCTGGTTCAGTTAGTAAATAATAAGTGAAAGTTCATGATATATGTTTGTGTGTATGATTATTGCTTGTTCACGTTAAAGTTACTGTACAGATTTTGAAGAAACATTTTTATACTATATCTGTACCTAGAATTTCCACGGGAAACGTGATAAAGCGCGAGTAATATTTCTGGACATAACCTCTATATCACGAACAACTGACCAGATCCTTAGACCCATGTCAAACAGGTTTCCATGTGCATGTTGATCCGGTGGCAACGTTCAGTCACAACTACCAAGTATAGATAAGAAATACTAAAAGTTTAAACCGGGTATCACTGCGCGAAAATTAACCAAAGATTCTTCTTATCTAATTTAAATAAGAAAAATACGAAATTTCATAAAAATGGTACAGTCGTTTTGGAGGATTAATTAACACTGATTGAATACAAGAAAATGCAATTGGATCACCCGATTGGAAGTTACGGACGTTTCTTTTTTTAATCACTATGAACAAGCGTTTGACCACCATCCTGCCTGATGTTCAACTAACATAATCGTGTAGGACTCCCTCAGGCTCGGTGGACTGGTGATTGAGCAAGATGGCTGACAGAAGCTGGATTCGAGAATCCGAAAACAAGTCACAGTTCCGTGCAATTGGGGAAGATTATTAGGTCCAGCAGACAGTGGACGAATGAGCTGATGATAAAGACAATCAGTTTATCGGACAAACTTAAGCTCGCTCGCTTGAGCATGGTCTCTTTGCTTTGCTTTGTCTCTTTTGCACAAACACGATCAGAGTGAGGAAAACGATACTTGACCCGAGTTTGTGCTCGAGAGGAGTTTTAGAATAGGGACTACCTTATAATGTCAGGGTTTATTGGAGTCAGTTTATGACTATGTGCAAGTCTCTCGCGCTCAGCTTGCTTCAGCCGGCGAGAGTGTACAGGCAAAACAGCCATACTGCCTTACTGAACGTTATCTAGACCAACTTTACGACTCTTTTACGATTATAGACCTTTTGAATTGGTAATAACTTTGGTCTGATATGAAATTTCTATATGGTATAAGTTTTAAATGGATATGTTGTCTCGAGTAATTTTATATGGGGACTTTATACGTAGGTATATATTTTTTAAATTTTATTAACTTACCGAGAAACGCGGCAGCGTCGCTTGTTTCCAGAACTATTGTACGTGGAAGTTGGTTTATAACGACGTTTTCACTTTTACGACTGATGATTTTTCTTTATGTTTAACTTATCTAGATAAAAAGACCGATTACGATTGTTGTACTATGGGTTTGTGACGGTTGTGCCGTGATTGTGTGTAATATTATAGTGAACTTCTTCTTAGCTCCATTAGTATTCAAGTTGATTATGATATGACAAGATTTTGTACACTGTACTTTTAGGGTCAAATTCACCGATATTCTTTAATCAGTCTATGATTTTTCCTAATTTGTTAATACGCTTGAAATCTGAAAATCTGTTGATAATAATGACAGGTTATTTGTTACTTTTAATTATAATTATCAGTTGTCGTCCACGTATATTGTCTTTTCTGTGTTGATTATTGCGCATTCTTCGAAATATATTCATTCACATTTTGCGATTATTAATGGTTAGGTAGGTAAGTATTGTATATTGATTAGCGATGCAAAATGGAACAGCGTAGGTATGCAATTAGTACCCAAATGAAAATAAAACATTAATATGAAGGACACAGATAAGAGATAAGGATAAGACACTATTGTTGTACGTTACTATCAGTATGTTGTGAGGCACTTGAGTCGCATAATCTACTTGCTGGCTACAGATAAACCTGCATCAGACTTGAGTCAAGGAAAACGTTGCACGAACTATTATGGATGAACCGCAACAGCAAACAATACATGACCCTTCTCAACATTCGCCTTCTTCGTTTGAACCTACAGTATTTTTATACAGCGTTGTTTATACTTGTTTATAGTATTTAATTGTTTTCGACGCAATCTCGAATCTGGCCATTTGCTAATCAATGGCAAATAGATTTAATCCTAATGAAATTTATTGTTCGACAATTGCAAGACGTAGCGAGCAATATTCTGCCGAAATACAATCCCTAATTGAATCCCTCTAATTAATGTTCCGGTGAATAGATTACATGATTAGACGAAGGGCCTTAGAATGGGACCCAATTCTATATAATGTATGTACGTAGGAGCATAGTGTTGATGGTTCCGATTGTTCCAGGGCTACAATGGTGGTGTCGCGTGCGGGAGTGCGGGGGGCGGGTGTGGCGCTGTACAGGCGCGCATGGCGGCGCCAATGAGGGAGGGCGCGCCGGCCGGCGGAGCTCGCCCCGCGCCCCACAACCATCCCGCCAACTTCGAGTATGACGACAACGAGTGGGACATCGGCATCGGAGACCTCATCATAGACCTCGATGCCGACATAGAGAAGACGGACGAGGCGGGCGGTATGGCGGCGCGCGCCGAACCGGACGCGCAGCGCACCGCGCTCAAGATGAAGATCAAGCGCACTAAGCCCGGCACCAAGAGCTCTGAGGCCAAGCACGAGATCGTCAAGTCGAATGAGACGAACGGGGAGCCCAAGCCGCCTCCGGCCCCGACGCCGCCCGCGACCGCGGCGTCCCCGGCCCCGGCCGCCAAGCGCGGCTCCGGCGGCCACCGGCGGGACAAGGCGCGAGACAAGCACCACCACCCGCACCCGCCACACGAAGTGAACGGCGTGTCGCGCACGCCGCCCGCGCCCAACACGCCGGGCCCGCCCGCGCCCGCCGCGCCGCCGCCCGCGCCCTCGCCCGCGGCGCGCCTCGAACCCGCCAAGGCGCCCGCCGCGCCGCCGCCCGCGCCGCCCGCCGCGCCCGCGCCCGCGCCGCCCTCGGCTGCGCCGCCCGCCCTCGCCTCTGCCGCTGCCAAGCCAGAGCCCGATGACTCGCGGCAAGACCCCAGCTGTTCGCAGCCACCGGCTAAGAAAATTAAGACTGAACCAAAGGTGAGTCGGCTGCACTTGTAATGTTCACTAGATATTATATTATCGAATCAAAATCGTTTGGTAAGTTACACCACTATAATATTGGTGTAAACTTGTAGATCTCGAGCCCGATAACATGTGGGTGTCATTGGGCCTGCAGCAATCACATTTATGTCAATATCAGTTAAAGTTATCACGATAGTGGAACTTCCGTTCCGCTTCCGCCTGTTTATTTAATTGCGTGAGATTAGAGCGTGTGTTTGTGAACGTGATTGAGTGCGAGTGGTCGGCGTAATCCGCGGCTGTCGGCCGCCGTGCGCCTCATTAATTCACCCCCGACACACCACAGGCCGCACACGACTGCTGCCTGCACACACCGTCCACATGTCCGCTGCATTCCGCAGATTAGTGCGCTGCCAACCTCGCACTCGATGTGGCCGGAACTGCTATCCTGATAATAGCTGCACTATTGCTGAGAATCACCGATTGCTTGCATTTAGGTTGAGCGTAGTTCGAATGCTCTTTGTTCATTCACCACAATTGAGTTCAGTTGCACTTTTCATTGTGAAGTCCCTGTTGGAGTTAAAGTAACGTTACGCCTATTGCGTGTGTAGGAGCACGCACATCGTCGCTCGAACCTCACAACGACGACGTCTCGTGTTTATTATGTCAATTTTTATACGCAAATACATGCGCCAGCTGCCACGAGGAAATGAAGCATCTGCGAAACTTATCGTGCACCATATTTTACGAAGGAGGCGTAGTAAATTACAATGAGTAGGTAGGTATAAGTAAAATGTGTATTTTGCTAAACCGCACAATATCAGCGAGGGTTGGTTGCCCCCTTGTCCGCCGCGCTACCGTCGAAGGGGAGCATCAACGGTGAATGCGTCGAAATTTCTTTCATTAATCACTGTCAAGAGGTCTAAAAATTTTCAAAGTGCTTGTAGAATCAATTTAACAGAGGCCTCCCTTAACTGGCAAAGTTTTTGAGCCGAGCGTGATTATCAAAGAAAAGATCAATTCTGAGCTGTATTTTTTGCCTCTTTACAAAGAAAAACATGAAATTTTCACAGTAGAGAAACACAAATTGTGATACTTTTTTTAAGTCGACTTTCGACCTATATTGATATTGTTGGGGATCTATATTTCACATTCAATTTCGGGGCTTAATTTTTTGTCTCGGCTATCATTGGACGGCCGGGCGACAGTGACACATAATTCAATATTATTGCTAGAAATCCGATAGAGGGTGACACCCTTTCCAATAAAACGTTATGCTCGTGAAATATTGCTAATATGACTTCCCTAAATCGCGAAACTTTGTCCCTTTCAATAATGGAATCCTTATCTTCATTTATCAAGGTTGACTGAAACGATTATTCATGCAATTTTATAGTTTTCTTCAATTGTATACACCTTCCACTATACGACACATACGATCGTACGTATAACGGTTTTACCTAAGTTGTCGATAACATACATACAATATATACGTAGCTTTGCAAACAAATATTATTTCAATTCGATATTACGGTTTTGTGGTAAAGTTTCCGAGTAAATTACTTTTTGAATAATTTCGAAATCAATTTGTTTTGGTTAATAAAGCGGAATACCTACCTATGTACATACGGTCGCCATGTTTAATTTTCATTCGGGCTACGCTTTTGTGTATTAGCAAATCGGTCGTCGGCGAATATTGCGATCGTTTTGTTACAACAGAATGAGGTGCGAATTTGTATGCAAGTTGTAACAATATGTAAAATATGTTGTCCTGTCGTTTACATGGTTGGAAGTTACATTGATCGTTTATTCAAACGAGTATTAAAAGTTGTGGCTCATAAACGAAAGTGCCTTCGCGAAATGGCCGTCTCGCTTGCAAAATGTCTCGGCGTTTTCTCTACGGAATCCACGGGGAAACTGTTAAACATGTACACATATTCAGCCGGTTGAACACGAGAGAACAAATATAGTGGTACATACTAATTAAATTCAAAATAAATGAAGCAACAACTGATCAGATTATGAGAGGAATCTTATAAATGGTCCGGCCTGTGGAGCGGCGTGTCCGGCACGCCACACTCGTCGAGCGTCAGCAATCGCGCCGCCTCGGGCTCTGTTCCGCGCACTCCATCATTTAATACGATACAGCTTTTGTCGGAATATTTGTGTTTCAACTCCCTTGAAATTGAATATCCGAGGGCGCTTCAGGTCAGGTACCTTTATTCGGAATTTTGCGTACTTTACGCTGCTGGATGTAATTGATTGATAAATATCGTCGGTGGCGGGTGCGGTGGAACGATGTTGCAATTTGCGAAATTTACGATGTGAAAGTGCTGTACTTTATATCATGCATTTTAATAATAACTTGCATAGTAGATCGCAGATTGCATATTTTTAAATGAAGTCGTAAGAGCTCTCTGTGAAGCTTTGCTCAGTCATCATTGTCACATTAGTACTGTAGTGGCGGTCAGGTCGTCGTGCATGGCTTTGTTTTTTGACATGGTTTGAAGGAAATTGGTAATTACTCCGAGAAGGAAATAGCGGCGAGGGACGTGACTTTCACCAAGCGTAACACAATAGTTTGCTACCGAGGCCGCGTCGCTTCACTTCCAAACCAGATGGTTTTGTAATTTCTTTCACATCCTATAATTGTTCATCGCCTTTGTTTCATCTCTATCGAGACACGATCGATTACCTGCATCATAAATATTCACACCAATCTGCAAAATGATAGCATAATTGCCCCTATCGTCGCGAGCTTGTTTCACCTCGTTGCCAGCAACCTTCGGCTTGATTTATACTGTTACATCGATTAACAGTGTAACTTCGAAAACTTATTGAAACGTTTGCGTGGTAATTGATTTGTGTCGCTGCATGGCTGTGATTATATCAGTTCTAACATTAGTTTCAATTGAACGAATCCGACGTGTACAGTTTTTGTGGTTCGCCGTCTGTTGGTACAGTAAGAGTAAATGCCCCAGTGGCTGTCGTAAACCCATTAAAGTTTGTCGTTTGTGTAGTGTGACTGTGAACGGAGTGGGTCGAGTGCGGAGTTGGGGCGTTGTCGCCCGGTGAGCCGACCGTGTTTGCGATCGGGTCGTGGCATCCATCCGTGCAGCTGTCGTACACTGCCGCCCTAGGTAATGTAAACAGTACGGGTGTAAGCTGACCTGCACAATCTAAAGAATCTTGCGCGACATCAGCCCAGATCAGTGCCAAACTGTAGAGCCAAGTTTGTCGACGTCCATACCTGCCTTCTCTTTGTCAGCGAGGAAACTTTCGAGTCTCGAAACAGATTTGTCGCCTGCAACTTGCGTATTGTTATAATAGTGGCTGAAACTGTTATTAGGAATTTCTGTGCTGGCTGGCTTCGGTTATGGAGTGTAATTGTGTTATTCAAATATAACGTCGCAGTATAGCGCTTTAGGTGGTACAATGTTGATGGTGTTAACCTCTTTTCGAACGTTTTATATCGTGTTGAAGTTCTGTCGGGGTCGGCGGCTGGGGCAGATCAGGATCACGGCGGCGACGAAGGGGCTTTTCGTTATTGATTTTTTATGAGCCGCTGTTTTGCCCTCTTTTGAGTCGCTGTTGTTTACTAATGGTTTTTGTTGGCTTCGACTTGAGATAATAATTCCTTTTTTCCGTCGCCCATGTGTCGAGAAACCTTAAGTTTTTTTTTGCTGCACAGGAAATGTGAGAATGCTTTTGGGTCGGATTAAAATATATTTGTTGATCTTTTAGTCTAATCTGTTCACGGATGGGGTGCCCGGTACCCCTGGTGGTTCTCGTTTTATTTAGTTTGCATACGAGAATGGAATGGTTGCTACTGCATAGTCTCAAATACCGATAACTACCTGACCATTAATTCTTTTAATGGTATCGTAGACTGTCTGTTGTGGATTATCTTCACCGTTGGTGTAAGTGATTTATTTCCACGTGAAATAGGGCCGTTTTCCTCGTGGCTCTGTGTATCAATCACGGGGGATTTTATGTCTATGTGTAGATAGGTAGGTATATGTCTTTGATTAATCATTGACGACAGTGACATGATAGTTTTCAGCCAGGAGCAACATGATAATGGTGCGCGCCCTTTAACTTACATTTCACTACTGCACTGCATTGTCGAATGGATACAGAAAGCATTCACCTGTCTTGTGGAGCTGAAAGTTTTCATCAGCGGAGTGTGCGTCCTTCCTGTTTGTGACATTTAATTTCCAGCGAGCTCGACACAAGGAAGGCGTTTTATCACATTCCAATATAGCTGTAGTAATCAACAAGACCTGCTTACGGCAATTGAAAGGTCAATATTTTTGCCGCTGGCCGAGTTATTACTGATTGAGATATCGATGTTCCTATTCAACTAATAAATAGAAGAGTCAAGTGGGTACATACATATTTAAATGTAATTTACTATGTGGGTTCGTCTCGTCGCCGAGATAATGTGACGTCATTATTTTTAAAGATATTTATCATTGAGCGGTCTCGTAGTGTCATGATTTCTAATGATCTGTAATTACAACAGATTGTTGTTTAATTAAAATGTTGGCATCAAGGCAACAGACAGCTCCATCTGCTCTGAACTTATGTACTTAGCTATTGTCTAATAGTTGTTGCTTGTGCTCGTAATACGAGGGGTAGAAATTACGGTATTAGGTGCTGCGCATAATAATTTGTTTGTCAAAAGATGGCTCGGAGGTAAGCCTGCTGTGAATTATTTAAATTCAACCCCTTGCGGGTAGGGTGGCGGCCCTCGTATCGATTGCTGTGCGGGCTTGTGTGTGTGCGTGTGTACACTGTGCACGTGTGGGTGTGTGTGTGACTCGCTTTCCCGGCAAAACCTTCTGTCAAGCTGACGAGCCGCGGCAAATGCTCGCTCCAAATCCGGGTATGATTCCATTCATTTGTATTCATTGTGGGGATAATGCTGTCAGGAGTATCAAACTTTTTTTGTATGTCCAAGAGCACGTTGCAACGCGTTATATTTTCCTCTTATTTCTATGACGTCTTAATTTTATTACTTTTTGTATTCAGAACAAGGCTAGGTCCCCAAGGTATCCTGCCCAATTTTTGCTCGTCTATTTCAATGTAGTATAGTTATACTGGACGATATTTTAGGCTGTGACAGGTATCATAGAAGGTGGGATACTCCCGGTTTTTGTCCAAGAAATACACATTTTGCATTGACAAAATCTCAATGATAATTGGTGTGTTCTATTGGCTTAGAAGATTCCATTGAACTGAGCGCTATTTGGTGAGGTGATGAAATATTCATAAGCAATTAAATAGAGTCTTTATGATGTTAATTCTATTAAAGCTGGCGTCTCTCATCGTAATTGTATAGGCGAGAATAGGCATGGCCCCTTTTCGTTCGTTTGCTTTGTAAAAAGCGTCAGTGCGTTTTTATCTTTTTTCTTGGTACAATTTACGTTATTATGTGTTTAATCATCTACCTACGTATTTTAATTATTATAACGTTTGGTCTTCTAATGTAAATATATTATAAATACAACTTAAACACCTGAATATACATAATGCTATCTTATCGCTTGTTGTTTGAAGTGTACCTATATGCTTTATTTGAATACGACTAAAAGTACACATGCTTTTAGTGACATGCTTTTAGGACAATTAACGTAAGTAAACACGAATAAGTAAATTATCGTGAATTTCGTAATATTTGTCAAAAGAAACACAATATTATAGCTATTTCAATACTTCGCGGAGTTTGATAAAACAATCAATTAATATAATTTCGCAGCTAAAAGAAAAAACAAAAACAAACCTTCCCAGAATTCGAGTGAAGTAATATTTTTTGTGTCATGTAGGAGGTAAAGCGTGAAAAGATTTTAGAGCGCTGCTGCCCCTGATGTTTTGATATCGTCGGAAATTGCATTTCTCTTCCAAATGTGCTGTTAAAAGTATATCCATTACTCAGCGTGGACGACTCGGCGATATTTTATTTCGGTGGTGCAGCCCACGCATTTGCGTGATGTTGCTATTTCCACGCGCTCGCACCAAAGAGCCCCGATTGCGAAAATAAACCAGCTATTTATTTACAAAACAAACAGAAAACCTCTGTGATCCCATGCCAAATACATTGTGTATTTTGTTGACACTCGTTTTGCCTCGATGTAAAAATATAGTGGAGTGCCGTTTTCAGTTCTCTCTTTGACGATCGAGCGTCGGCGACGACGTCAAAATTGTGTTTTTCTTTTTCAATTGCCCGGATTTGTTGAGCTGAATCCAATTTTATTGCTTCGACCTTCCCAGCTCCGGTTTATACTAATACGTATTTTATTATGTTTCTTTTTTTATAACTACTTCATCGTATAAAGAAGTTTTAGTGCTGGAAACTTGAGCCTTATTTCGTATAGACTTTTATATCTGCTGGTACAATTATAATCTTACTGTCGGTCGCCCTTTTGCACTTTAATATTTCACATAAAATATTTGTAAGCCATTAAGTAAAGTCTAAGGTTGCCTCACGAATGTAACTTTACCGTAAATGTATTCAATATGGCATACTCGTATCGTGTCCATGGCCAATTATAAATTAATAAATTGCTTACACGAATTCGTCATTAAAATTTATTTTTTTATCAGTATGTATAAAATTATTATGTTTAACGGACTACTGTGGAGAAAAAAAGGTCATGTACATTTTCGTAAATACTGGTTTGCTGCTTGGTCGTCTTCGTCGTCAGTTTTTCAATTAATGCTCCTTCCCGGCAGATAGCCATCGGGCTTGATGTCAGAAATAAAGGGCCGTAACGTCAGCTGGCGCGTCCCCTTGTGTAAATTAATTACTTATTCACCGGCACTTGATGGCTGCGGGCCGGTTTATTACGTACGACACGTAAAGCCATCCACGACAAGTTAGCTGCTAACATAATATTTGTATTACAGTATATCTCCACTCTCAGTTATCCTGCGGGAATTTTACACTAGAGTCTTCTTTATTTTTCAAAGCTGCACGCTCTTTCTTGTTTCATTTGAAGGCATTTATTATTCAGTGGAGTGAGGCCGGCGCAGTGTCTCTGCGACCACGAGACTAGTACGCGATGTCCCGCCGCCGCCGCCGCCGCCGCCGTCCGATGTATGAGAGGAATGCATTATTAGCGACCTTTGTTAGGTCTCGGAAATGTGGAACATGGAGACGCGCCGCAGCCGCCGCGGCTCGCCATCGCAAATGAAGCGGAATTATTCCCGTAAGTAATTCCGCAACTGCGACTGAATATTCCGGCTAATTGCCATCGGAGGCTGAGCTTCCACCGGGATCGCTTAATGAGACGGCTTCTTTAATGGGAATAGCTCGCTCAGCTCCAGTGCGGGGCGGTTCTCACGCGGCGGCGGCGGCGACGGCGGCGACGTACACCAGCTGTCTGTACAAACACGTCCACCGCGGCTTACGGCGGGGTAATAACACGCCCATAATTAGATAGATCGCCGGAAAGATAATTGAAATCGCGTGAATGATCGCGGGCAGTCGCGGCGGCGCGGCAACTGCGTCCGCGCACGGCACATCGCGTGCTTCGCGACATGAAAAAAAAGATAAATAAGAGATCGAGAGTATATCCCACCCGTTTTCTGGGAAGGAGCCTGCGACTGTTGGGCGTGAAACCACTCTCCGCGGGCGTTCGATAGCAATTTGTTTATTGAGCAAAAAAGGCTGCCCAGCTCGCGGCCATCTACTGCCGCCATTATCGACAGCGTTCAAGTTGTTTTGATTCCGTGTAATTGCAACGCTTTATAAACACGATCTTGCGAACTGGCTAAACACTTGTTTTTATGTTGACGCTGTTGTTATTTCGATGTTTTTATCGATTGTCGTGTGTTTGTTTGATGCATTTATTATCAATCTCAATTTGTGTTAACAACTCGAATATGCAAATTAGCATAATTTTGTTACTAAACGGCATTCCGGCTGTTGTTGGTGCCCGAGCTGGCGCGGTATAAATCGCGCGGCGGACAGCGGGCCGGGCCTGGGTGGTGGCCATCACTTCCCAATAGATACATAAATTACAATAATACAACCTGATTTGAATGTTAATGTCGTTGTTTAATATCCTTTAGACTTTATTATTACGTCGGCGAAGCTTCGTGGACGCGATTCGTTAACCCCGTCTATCTTTCTTTATGTGAACGAATTAGGTATTGGAACATTATGAACAACGCCATCTCTCGGTTGCTTTGACGAACTGTTAATCTGATTGGTTGCAGCTATTCTCTGAACTGAAAGGTACGCACAGCTCCGTCGTATCTTAATCAATGTTGTTCAACTATTTATATCTACTTACATGCGAGAGCATTATCTCAGACAGTTTCCGTTCTTATTAAACCTGTTAACGGAGCTGTTAATTCATAAATTAAGTTGGTAATTACCGAGAGCGGTCGTGGGCAAGAACGCGTTAACAATTTCTACTTATACTTGAACGTTTTTGGTATTTATATTCATGGCATTATCAGCTCTGTTTATATTACATTATGGGTTATGGTACTGTAACATGGTTTCACAGCACATACAAACTTTCATGTTTCATTTAACTTTTATTTTAAAGACATGCGCCTAATTGAAAAGCGAAATTTGTTATACCTACTGTATTGATTATCTGATTAGGAATGCACAGTGTACAATAATCTATACGAAATTTGTATGATATTGTATGATTGCACCGTTACACGAAGCCTCCAGTATACAATATTGAGTTTTTTCCTCACAAATAGAACATATAGATAGAACAAAAAGCTTTGTAACACATTTGTTTATTAATCATCTCATCTCCAGAGAAGTTCTCTAGAGAATTTTACTAAAAGGCAACGTTTCTTTAGTGTTTTTTTGTTTCGTTATTAGAAAGAACTTAGTTAAAATTCAGATGAGAGCCGGCTCAGAGTAGAAGGCTTTGTAAAATCAGGTTTTTAATTCCAATATTTTCGGCTTAGTCATACGTAAATTATTCAGTTTGTTTATTATTTAAATCAAGCCGTATGCAGATTGAGTCTGTGCTGATATTATAGGATTTGAGATGAAAGATTTGTATTTTTGTCACGAATTAAGTGAATAATGACTGGAAGTTTTGGTAATCCTAGATCCACCGTTAGAATGCGACGAGATTATCCCTGATTAATACAGGCTATATTTTATCCCTAAATTTCTACGGGAACGGGAATAAAGTGGGTAACACGCGGCACAGCAAGTTTATCGTTAGTAGAATTGTCCACTAATTTGTATCGCATGGTCACATGACATTATGTGCCGTGTAATATGGAGTTCAATATTAACGTTTCTGAGACTGATTTTCCGTATTGGGTGATAGAAAGGTCCTCAGGGATCAGGCTATTGTGGTTACAATAACTACATAATCAAAGACAGTGAGTTACAAAACCCAACTTATTACATTGCCGCCATTAAAGATTGACATTACATTGATTGATGATTGAACTTTATTATGTACGTGGTCGACCTCAATCAATATGAAATCTTAAAATGTTGATGGAAATTATATTAATTAATAAATTAATGTTGTAGTAATTGACGTCTGATTTGGACGAGTGGAGTGGTAACTGCACACGAGACGAAAGGTTTTGGCTTCGATTCCCTTATTCATTAATTTAGATTTAGTGATGTGCTCATGCATCTGTTTGGCAGTTTGAGCATGTAATCAAATTATACAGTTCATTCGGTTTAAAATTATACTTGACAGTCTAGATTATACCAGACATCTACTTCTATCCTTATCTGGTGACATACCAAATGAGTGAGATGAAACTAAAAAAAATCAAAAAGTCAAGTATACCTTAAATCATAATGAATTGTACCTATTATACCAGTCTCTCGACACCTGTAGCATGTACAGGTTATCTGAAATTGCGGTGCGACGGATTTTCCCGGAATCTTAAAAACAACATTTAAACCTCTAATAACTCAGAACGCGAATTCTCAAGAAATCTTTTATGTGCCGTGCTGACTAAAACACCGTTCGTGCCATTAACTGATCAAAGACGATCGGAAATTTAACGAAATTACTTTTTCAAGGTGTAAAAAGTTAAAATGCTTTGGAAGCCGGAAGTGAAAAGATACTCACTTATTTTGGCAGCCATTTTTTTTTTGTCAACTTGCCATGTCAACATTGCAAACTGCGAGGGTATTGTGCGGTCCTGAATGACTCCGAACGAAGCATCGTAGCATTTAAACAATGTATCCGAGGCATACTTTCATAAACAGATAAGTCTGCACCTGAGCTTTGTATCAAAAGTAATAGCATGAAATCAAGTGGCAGGTTAAGCTGGATTTGTGTCTATAGATCCGTCACACTAGGCGTGGGCTGCCGCCTCCATTATACCGTAAATCACTGTTGACGCCCAGTAATTGGCTTTCCGACTGCGGCCGGCAGCAGCTCGACTGCCTCTTTATTGATGGACTCCTGGTATATCTTCCACATCACATGGCCATATTCGATACGCGGCTTCCTATAGTTAAATGGCATTCACTACGTTATTTATAATAAGTATGTTTTTCTGTCTGCCCCTGGATGGAACCATCAAGCATTTCAAGATGACTTTATTAACAATTTTTATGGCTAGTGTATAAATGAATCATTTCTAAACGTCTACACATCCAATGGATCATAGCGGCCGAGATTACTTAATGACCAATTCTGATGCATCGATACCGCGCGATCTCTGTTTAAAATGTACTCTAAAGAACGAACGTAGACACAAAAGAGTACTTTAAGACACCTATGAGCAGTTATGTGTGTACACAATAATGTAATCCAACTGCGTGGCAACGTGCGGCATGACCTCACAGGCCGGTCACAATCGTAACAATTCATAAAACATCGCATGCATCTCGCGCTCTGCGGCGGCGGAGGCGTGACCCAAATAATACACGTAGACGCCGTGTGACGTCACAAACAAGTGTCAAACACGGAAATTTTGTTCTTGTCGATTTTCCGCATCGAAAACTTTACAACGAAACGAACGACAAAATTTTATGGAGCCATCACACCGTGCGGCCGCCACCGCCGCTTGTTTCCACGCCCGATGGTGCAGGTTCACTAGACCGCCACTGTAGGTGCTTACATAAAACTTCATCGTGCCGAGAGAAAATTCCATTTCGCTGGAAATAAGTTTGCGTGAGTAACTCGTGCATGTACAAGGCTTACCCTTTTACGACAACATTCTCTATACTAGCTCGCTCATAACTAAAAGAAATGCCGTATGAAGCACCTCCGAGGAATTACATCGACGGCAACGGAGTAGCAGTAAATGGAGAGAAATCATAAAGAATGTCTATAAAATATCTACTTGTTGCAAAAAGCGCATCAATAAATTAAATACATTTATTTATCTGTTTTGTGAAGAACTGTATGTAATTCTCATGTCGTTAAAATCGATGGCATGGATTCATAAAAGGTTTTAGAGAATCAAGGTTCCTTTTTTTGTTAGTGGATGGTTTTCTGAATTACCCCTGACCGTCATAGTTTTGTTTTAATAAATGTTCGAATTTACTAACAATTTCTTTTCTTTCTTTGCAGGTAAGCACCCGGTCTTTTCAACATCAAGTTATTTCCGAGAAAAGTAAACTTAAAACTACTTTTCGATGTTTCAATGCGAACTGCAGAAAGATTACACACAGTTGAGTATTCTTACGTTCTTGTTGTGAGAACATTTTTTTCCAAAAGCTGTCAATAATATCGTTTTTTTTTATCTAAAGACAATTAAACATTACAATACAAGTGCGACTAATTATCCAAATTAAACATAAATGTGTATAGACAATGTTAATTGGCATGTAGATACATTCACTATTTAAGTTCTCAGCTCGTTGTGAATAATCTGATCTCATCAAAGTGTATTTCCTTCTTAAACTATCAACATAGAACTCGGTGATGGTATAAATTGTATGCGGCTCTGAGTTTATTGATATCTAAATCTTTCTCTCTGTGTTCGCGAGAGTTCTTTTGTGATGCTTTAAACGATCTCCATCAACGTTCATTCAGTCGCATTAAGGTTAAGTTATAACTTTAACAATAACGATAATGCCCGAGTGTTATGGAGAGAAAGAGTTGATTGCGTCTATTTTTATTTTAAACAAGTCTTTTGCTTCTTTGCAAACGCTGCCTTTTAAAGGAGATTGGATTTTCTTCTTTGTTATGAATATCTTTAGACAGGCATTTCTTTTTGCGTATAATGCCGAGTCATAACATGAGAATTCTTATCTAATATTTTTTCTGTGATTTGTATCGTGTATCCATTGTATACATTATTAAACCTCTCAAAATTGGAAAGCTTAATTTCCCACCCAAAAACAATCCCTAAAAGTGATTGGAAATGGAACATTTCAATTTCAATTTGTCGAAAGCGAAAATGAATATACAATGTAGGTATTTATGTTTATTTGTTACCTCCAGGCTGTTTTATATAATTCCATAAAAATATAACATACATTCTGTCCACAAGATACTTGTAGAAACACCGCTTTCAAAATACTTTTATATAAGAATCTAATAATATTGGACTTCAGCAAGCTGTTTCACTGGATAAGTCCAGCAATGTACAAGGAGCTATTGATTAGTTCTCTCTGTGAAGAAATCACGTCGCGCTGCGGTTTATGTCTTGTGGTTTATACGGGTAATCTTACTTATAGTTCTGCGGGAAAATATCGGAACTCATCGAGCGATTCTGCAATAAAGTTCTGTTAAAAGACTGTTTATGTTATCGTTCTTTGGATTACCGCGAGTTTAAAAAAAGTAATAAATATTGCTATAAAATGAAGAATTTATACAGTTTTAGATATATTTATTGAATCCTCAATTTGAACAATAGCTATAATCTAGAGGTAGTTTACGTAATATCTATAAATGGTGCATTCTTTTGAAGTGAAGTTCTTCAAAGCAGTTAGTGTAGAAAACAGTAGAAACATTCGCAGCGGAAATGAGTACTTGTTTTATGTAGTTGGAAGGCCATCCACTAGTAAGATTCACGAGGCTCCGAAGTAATAAAGTGTCTGACGGCTTGCACTGGACTCATCAGTCACATTCAACAGAACGTATTAAAATATTATGGCTTCAAAAAAAAAAGGAGATCAAATAACACCGAGAGCATAATAAACGCAGTCGCAGTTAAAGACAGTCTCTGAGCGTTCCGCTCAATGCATGTCTCGCAAACCGAAGAGAAACGTTAATGCGATAAAAAGCAAGATAAAATATCTCGAATGAAAACATATTTACAAAACGCAATTAGTTTAATCCACGAGATAAGATCCGTCCATTAGTTTCTGTTAATCGTTGGTTATAATCTAGAACAGAGCGGTGAGGTGGCTCGGTGGCTTCTATTTGACTCTATCGAAACCCCGTCGCCGCGGTGGCCCGCCGCGTATTAACTCAATCGACAATAATCGAGATACAGTCAAACTTTTCACATTTCGTCCGTTCACCAAACCATAGATGTTTAATAGAGATTCGCGGTTAGGTAATAAGGAAGTATGTTACTGAAGAGACGCTAATAAATTTTAATATTTGAAGATAGTACGCCTACCTAAGTGTAAGATTTGAAATGACAAATTGAATAGTCGGAATTTGTTTAGATAGTTTCAAAGTGAGTAGGTACGCTTTATTTTGGTCCAAGATTTATCGGTAAAACGTCGAAACGCGGAGCTCAGCAATTAGGGCACGCCGCTGGCCGGAAGCGATGCGGCAGCCAACCATCTGCTCGACACAACACCGCCTCCAATAATTATACCATACAAGAAGACGAAATATCTTTCAACTACATTAAAATAATATACAAAAAAAGTCAGTAAGACTATTATGGCGACAGACTCAATGAGACAAAGTAGAACAAAATTGTCATCTTATTAATGTTTTTTTTTATACTTGGCTCTTATGTTCAGCTTTAAAGCAGACAATTCTGCCACAAACAAAGTAAATAACTCTTCGTGTTCAAGTTGGTGTCATTGTCATATCGATACCGTCGTTAATAGTCAAAGTCGTGTCAAATACTCATTAAAACGTGAGGGTGGATCACATTTCAATGCTCCGCGGCAAATTGCACGGGAATAACAAATTGATCAAATAGGAGTACTCTCCTTTATTTCTCACTCTCACTACATTGTTTTTCATCACCAGCACATTATTACACAAATTCCACCATATTAACACAATAATTGTAAAAATGAATTTTGAAAATGAGAAATAAAGAAGCCATTTGAATCTCATCGCTTCCCGTATAACAATCCTTATTAATGTTGAACGTTGTGTGTGTTATGCACATGTCAAGAGTAATTTAAACATGAAATAACCTGTGATATTAGTAAGACCAGAGAAGTAAATGTTTGAAATATCATGCTTTGAAATGTACAATGTTATCTTTAAAATGCCAGTCGACTTCTTTCTATGAATCACTTGCCAACGGCAGTGTTTCTTTCGTGTGCTCTATGTCGCAAGGTGGACTCTAAAATGTTTATGAAGTTTAACAGGGTAGTGTGAATGGTACACGAGGATGTCACGAGTAATGATCCCAAGTTACAAATTGTGAGTTGTTGACGTCGACGTAAGTGTCTTTGCACTGGAAATCAACGCATTGTTATTGTTTGTCAAACAATAAGTCCTATAGATACCTGTTGTAGGTAGGTTTCTATATTTAGGAACAGTATAAGAAGAACCGTATGCTCCGAAAATTAAAATAAAAAGAAAAACAACTTGTAGTGGCTTAAGAAAGAAAGTTTCTCTGATGGCTTCTAATTGATGAGATTGTGCCGGAGAAAATCTTGCTTCTACTTTATTACTAAAGTTTTAATTGAATTCGGTTAGGGGAGTTCCGAGTAAATCTGCGCTCAGATTGTCGATGCTTTTGAAAATTTCCACTTTATCAGTCGCAACGTTACATTTGAATTTTATTTAAAACGAGACGATTCAACCGATTTGCAATATTCTCGATGCCTTTTATGTCTCTACTTCGAGTTTTAAAATTTTATGCGATTTAAAAATGCGTTATGTAAATAATAATTATGTATGTTACACGTGTATTGTACAATGATGACGTAATTAAGTAAGGAGACACTTTTCCTGCTGCAACTTAGAAATGTTTTTCGTTTAAAATGGAAATATTTAAATTAACAATGCAAAATATGAATAATATTTACGTAAAGTACCTACATTCGTTTTTGTGTAACCAACGGCAAGCTCGATAATACCATACCTAATAAGAAAATAAGCAAATGCAAGAAAGATGAACGTAAATTAAATGTAACAGAAGTGAAACAGTACGTAATGGAGAAATATGAAAAGAAGCTACGCGGAGAAACCGGCAAGGCTGCCGTAATCGATCACGAAGTCGACCGAATTGCAACATTTATATCCCGAGAATTTCCACTTTTATCCCGAAGAGGGAGATTTATTCAAGCGACACCGCTGTTGGCCCTTTGAAGTCACACGATAGGGAGAATAAATTCTTCCTCAGCCGGTCCTTGTTTTTAATTAAATCCATGTACCTAAACCGACTTGAAAAATATCGCCGGGTCCGGCTAATGGGGCGATTTCACGTGATGAAATCGTATGATTTATTAAAATAAGCCGGTATGAATAATATACGATCAGATAGCGTGTAAGCGAAGAAGCTATTACGGGGCTATTGTCCCGCGGTGCGAGTGTGATCTCCGGCCGAGTTAATCCGGTGGACGCGTCGCTAACAATGTGATAAAACCGAGGCGGCCACGTCGCGCCCGCTCGCAATAACCATAAACTATCAGCCGCAAACGGCTGCCATCTTGTAGCGGACTCGATGAAATATCAACCTCTCAGTCACAACTAGGGGTGGTGGCGGCGGCAGTGGCGGCCGCCTCCCACCCTCGCTCCGCAGACAAATACCTGCATGCTCTTCATACTCGCCTGGTACTCTCGTACAAATTACACGAATAATATACTGGCTGCGATTTCAATTCTCGCAATATATTTTTTTATTAACAGTACGTACTTATGCGTAATACGTGATGTTTTCATATAAACATTTACAGAATCCTGTTTTAACAGTAATCTATTTTAGAAAATATGACGCAGGTAGAAAACAAAGACAACCTATTCACTACAATCGGAACTTTGTTAGAATCCCTTGGGTAACATTAATTGAAGGCGAAATTGACCGAAATATCGCAATACTGGAATATTTTTTGTTCAGTTACTAAATACAGAGGAAATTACGTGAAATTAGTATGGCATCGTGGTACTATTCAATGGCGCTATATCTCATGAATTATTTATACAGTTTGCAACACGAACAAGCAAGCTTCATGCCATCTTGATTCATTTTATTTTCTTTTAAGAAATGATTTGATATATATGAAAGCCCAATCCACCGTTTGCGTGAAGCACAATAATATACAAAACACAGTTCTGAATGCTTTCAATTCCAATAAGTGATTTCCGGACCGAAAAACGTTTTTTTTTTTTGTTGTACAGACGACGAAAAGGTATGAGTGCTTACAGGCGGCAGTGAAAACATGTCATCAATCGTATGCCGCAAATGGGCTGCCATTTACACAAGCCATATTTTGTACCGGTGGTCGAGTGGTTAATGTAATGTGCGAAAGCACAGCTTTAATGTTCACTGAGCGCTCGACGTACCTCACTTTACATGTGAAGGTGTTTCTATAAACTCAATATGAGTTTACAGTTACCACGAAGAACATAATTTACTGTCAAAATGAATGGATCATAATGCTAAAAGCGTCAATCATCGGAGTAGTGCTTGAATTGCTAATCAATTACACACGCCGTTGGTCTCCGTGTTATTTTTTTAACATGTAGCCTCGACTTTTGTTCGGTATAGAACGCCTCGAGTTGTATATTCGGAGCCAAGTAAGCTTGGCTTTTTATAAGACACACGAAACAAAAAAAGGCCAATATACGCTGGTGCTTCGTAGCTGGTGTGGCTGCTCACTCACACAGGCGCATTAGTAATGAGTACGTGTACAGAAACCGGCAAACGAGTCGCCCGGGTTCATGCACGAATGCCTCTGCGAGTATGGGGTTTAAGCTACGCTCTGCTATGCCACACTTTGTCCGTCCTGTAGTTGTATGTTTTTTATTCCAGTGTGTGGCAGCTTTATGCCGCTCGCGTGTGTGGAGCCGCTATTTTTCGAGAGCTCTGCTTGCGTGCCTCTGTTGTCTCTTTGTTTTATTTTCTTTCTTTTTTTTTTGTTGAAGACTACAAAAATGAGCGCCACCGACTTTATTGTTCACTTGCCTTTTGTATTCGACCGTTTAGCTGTTTGGAACAAATTATTGTAACGGAAACCATTGACTAATCATTCTGTTTCTTTCAAATAGTTGTGTTGTTGGTTTCTTCGAACTGTGATTCACATGTTATTTATTTTACCGGGTGTTACTTATCACATTTTCGCTAATCGTTTAAAGCTTCAATATTGGTTGTGAAAAGGAAGTTTCTCAATAAGGCGAGTTAACTCCACCGACCAAATAAAGACGGAAAGTGATTTGCATATGCTAATAGCCAGCCGCCTTATGCAAATACTTAGTTTATTACAAACGGCTTAATGATACTTACACAGGTCCTTAGGAATCTGCGGCCGGAGGTGGACCCATTTGTCTTGCAGCTACGGAATTGATTTTATAACTTCATTGAATAGATCGTTTAATTATAATGTCATCTACCTAGATTGGCATTATTTCTTGCGCAGTAGTAGTACGTTTATGGTGTATTGTGTATGTATACATATACCTATCTATACATACATCATCATCTATACATACATATACGATATGTACATAAAGAAGATTCTTTCGATTTCATATTTCATCAAAGGGTGTGGCCACAAAATTATTATACTAACAGCCAATTTTGAATATACATATGATTTTTTGAAGCCTCAATAGATTTGGCTGGCACTATTGCGTTACTTACATTAGGTACAGTAACATCACTTACAATATAATATGCTAATACAAACAATACAATACGCCACATTAATGAGACTGATAGAGTTCATAAAGAAATGAAAGAAGAAAATGTCATTTGATCCGAAGCGACCTCTTGCGTTCCCAGAAGTATCGAATTGCGTCGCTATCGGACTAATTCTATGCAGCTTCGAACACGTGTATGAATTACTATGACATTTTCATATAGACATTGTAGCAGAAGAGGTCAAAGTGCCAAACATAATAATCTATTTTAATAATACCAAGTTTTCCGTCTAACCTAACTGCTAAGATAACCTAGTTATTTAATAGTATGCCATGTTAATCGTCAGGTCTATGTCAGTCACCAAGGTCTTTTTAATCAATCCAATGATTAAATAGGCAAATAGACATATACTCTTAGGTACCTATACAGTGCGACAAGTATGTTTTGGCGCGTGTTTGATGGCACCCAAATTAATATAACGACATAATAAGCAAAGCATCTGAAATAAACCAATAACAGGAGAAGCACAAGAGTGGTGAGAAATCACACAAAATATTCACGCTTGTCTGATTGTACCTGCATTATAACTCATGTCAAGAGTTCCTAACGTGGTTGACAGATCCTTTGAAGAAATTATGTCCTCGGTTACTTCTAGCGAAGTTGAGATAGAGTTCTTAAGGTATTTTTGTTGATAAACGACTGTCCTTACCCCAATAAATTCTTTCGCACCACGAATATCCGTCGCTTTTTGGAAGGCGTTTTGAAAGATTCTAAACCCATCTGAATTTGCCAGTAACCGATCACCAAATCCAATCTTGTTGTCATAATAAAACAGTTTGTGAGCGTATTCTTTTTGTTCCGTAACAAAGATCTCGCGATGTATATCTCAGTTGGCTGAGGCCGGGGCAGATGTCAGTCATGATATTGTTCGCAAGACACGTTTCCTTTCACAATACCAACTTTGCTTGAACTCGTCTTTAAATAAATATCTCGCAGGTAGTTAATCTATTGTGGTTGCTAGCTACTTTTTGCCGTTGTTGGCAAGAACAGCCCTGTCATTGAAGCGATAATAACACTTCTCACGAGTAATTGTACTCTTATTACCATATGCATGTTTATCTATGACATTAGCATAACTATACGTAATGTATAAAAAAGTTTGATTGAATGCGTACACGAGATATTGGTTTTGTTTGACAAAACACGCATATTCTTCTCATTACTGAGCTTGTTCCACTTTATGTGGGGTCGGGGGGAGGGCTTTTCCTCCATTCATCAGTAGATTTACATATATCGATGACGATGATGATGATTAATATTGTTGATACAATTCCATCTATATCTATCGTATATGTCTCTTTCTCTTTCTTTCTTACTAATACTCTACGAAGTCACATGACACTTGTCTCTTGTTAAACTGTTAACCTCAAATTCACGTATGAAGCAGCTTAATTTAAGATTTCCCTTCCTTTGGTTGAAGTGAAGACAGCTCCATAGGGAATATTGTCGTAACTATTGTCTTTAATATTCAATTAATGTTGAATGGTGTTGATAAGTATAAAGTGGAAGAAGCATGCGCTGATTTTACATTCTTCTAATTACTTTTGTAATAGTATGATTCTGTTTCAGTTTTGATATGTGTCACATCCTAGGGTCATTAATACATGATTAATGTAAAGTTGTTATACACACATCAAAAGTGTCTAGGGATCAAATACATTTTAGAAGATTGCAATCAAGGATATATTTTACAAAAACTGAATTCATTCATAATTTATTCAAAATGTGGTGATAAGTCATACAGGCATGGGGAATTAGGTAGGAGACCAATTCAGAAGATTAGATATTGATTAAAATAAATTAGATTTTTTTTTAGAGCTAAAAATGTGTTTGATCCCTAGACACTTTTGATGTGTGTATGTTGACAAGTAAAATAATTTTTTGACTGTCTAATAGCGTTTATAATTTATATGAGTTGGAAGGTGGTACGCCTGGGGCCAAAGTCTACTAAACCCTGGTAGTTGCATTGCTCTGGCGTCGTGGCGGCAAACAATGCGGATTGCTGATTTCATTACTTTCATATCACTGTCGTCCGTAGCAAAACAGCAAGTAGTAAAAAGAGTGTGTAGCAGACTTGACCCCCAGATCCATCATCAGCCACATAACGTCCACTGTTGGACGAAGGGCCTCCCCCAATGAGATCCGTAATTTTTTTTTAATCACTATGAACAAGCGTTTGATCACCATCCTGCATGATGTTAAGGAGCGATGTGGTCTACGATGGAGCACACTTGTTCAGAAGGTACCTATTCACCCGCGACTTGAAGACCTTCAGACTGTACATTTGGGGTGAAATGCCAGTAATCGCCACGCTTGGCAGGCGGGTTGACGATCGCAGTGGTTTAACTCACAGAGAGCGCTGCTGCCCATTCTCTGGAGAGCTCTTTCGGTCGCCTCTTACGACCCCCATGACGGAAAAAGTTGGGCTGGGGTGGTGACACATGTATTCTATTCGCCGTCACCACACAGCTACCCCCAGATTATTAGCCGAGTATAAAGACTAGTTTCTTTTTAAATCTGCAAAGTTGATGCTTACAACTTTCGTGTCCTGGGAGTGACGTGAAACTTTAATACGCCTGTCGACGGCGAGGCGTTGTTAGTTTTTATAATGTTGCTGAAACTCATAGTGTGTCGGTTTTGTATAGTCGATGTTGTCACTCGACTCTATTGTCATTTGTCTGTGGTTTTAACTGAACAGGTTTTGTGGTGTTGACTAGTGTTAACAGTTTACACAGATGTTGCTAAGCTCTTAGTGTATATTCGACTTTGACAACACTCGGTAAGATATTAATTACTTTACATAAGAGACTCGACAACAGAGACGTTGTGTGAATTGTGCAATTAAACTTATTCGACGGTGCAATTTATTCGTAATTGTTTTATCTCGGCGGCCATGTTAACGTTGTAGTTATGTGACATGTTTTATGTTGTTGCATTTCAAGTTTTAATTGCTTGTGCTGTAAGGAGCTATTATTATTAAGGAAAATTGTGTATTTTATGTAGTATAATTTTAATTTAATTTCTCTAAATGGTAGAATACCTCTAACTATTAAACATAGGACGCACCGCGGATTCATCCGCGTAATTTCTGATATTTACACCAAAGGTACATTACTTGAGTAGTTTACATTGATCCTGTATATAGGTCTTAGTTTGCTTAGGTTGCTAGAACCTGCTTATGTAATTTGACAAACAAATAAAAAACATTTTTCCGATTTCCTTGAAATAGTAATCGTTCTCAATGTTGCACGGGAATTTTGGAATGCAAAGTAGCCTATGTTACTCGGAAAGAACGTGACTATCTGCCAGTAGTTTCTGAGATTACCCATTACAAACATACACAACATATACCTACAATAAATATTCCTTCTTATGTAGATTCGTTTTACCTACTAGTTTTTTTTATGATTTCCTAGTTGTACCACAGCGATGTTACGTATTTAGATCCCGTTCCCGTAGGAATTTCGAGATAAATTATAGCCTGTGTTCCAGGGTGCTAGTATATTTTCTACTAAATTTTATTAAAATCGCATCAGTAGTTTATAGATATAAGTATCAAACAAACAAACTCACATACTTTCGCCTTTATAATATTAGTGAGATAGTATGATGATATAATGGATGGATAAATCATGTAGTAATGTATGAATTCGCGAGTCCGCGTAGAGTAATTAATAATGTATTATTGTTGTAACATTATTTTATTGTCAATTGAAATTCAGCTTGATATTCACGCTGCAATACATACGCTCGTAACAAAACGGCAAATGGCATTAATTCCTATTCAAAAGCCGATACCATCTCTGTTTACAAATAACACAATTGACCTTACACACGCATTAAGAGATATACTTGTTTTTGAAGCACGTCTTTGTTCTGTCGAAACTCTTATTTTTATATCGTTTCTATTTTTACTTTTTGTTTTTCATTCCAGTACACTACTTACGTACACGATACATATTTATCTACTGAGGTATATTATCGTAATTGATTAGTAGGATGTACAGCACCACTGCGACTCCCAACTCGCCTGCCAAGCGTGGCGATTATTGGCATTTCCCCTCAAATGTTTGGGGGAGGCCGTCGTCCAGCAGTAGACGTTATGTCGCTGATAATAATAAACTATTCAATACACATAGGTTTTTGAAGTAGTGTACTTAATGTAGTCGTTTAAAGTCTTAATAAAAACTAGTACTTATTGTTTAAGTGGACGCCCCGCGATTTCATTCGCGTAGTTTCAGTATTTCATACAAACTATAACACCCTCTATTTAGTGTCGCGTCCCACAAGATAGGGATAAAAAGTAGCCTATGTTCTTTCTCAAGGTCTAAAGATTGTCTGTGCCAAATTCATCAAAATCGGTTGAGAGTTTCAGCGGGAAAGCGTAACAGACAGACAGACGGACAGAGTTACTTTCGCATTTATAATACATACTAGCTGTCCCGGCAAACATTTATTTTGCCGTAGCAAGATTTGTACCTCGTGTATTGGAATAAATACACCTTTTAAACCTTCCCTGGACCTCTACGTGTAATTTAAGACCAACATTAGCGAAATCGGTCCAGCCGTTCTCGAGTTTTAGCGAGACTAACGAACATCAATTCATTTTTATATATATATATAGATTAGAAGGGATAGCAGGGATGAATGAAATTTGTATCTACGTAGATCGTTTAAATCTTGCACACAAGGGTCGTCATCGGCTTAATATTGCGCAGACTAATAGTAATTCTGTCACTCCACCTCCGTGAGTACTGTTAATCGTGATTCGTGACGCAACCATTTCTGAGACAGCTCGTTATGATCAAATCTCACAATCGTTGTTAACCCTCAATGTACGCAGCTGCAGGCAAATTATAGCTCGGCTCAATTTGGTACTTAGTAAATGTGACAGATAGTGTGCCTAATTGTTAAAGCAAATATAAATTCACGCCGCAGTGTTAGTTTAGTGTGATTTACTGTCTAATTCGTGTAATGGACCTCGAGCCTTAGAACCGAGTCTTAGAAATTTCGTTGGGCTCATTAAAATTAACTTTTACTATGGCTAATGTATAAAAATTGTGGTTAATTATGGCTGATATTTGTGTGTGGCTGAAAAATCACTAACGGCCTTACCAACAAGCGCGTTCAAAACATATACCGAAGTTATTACAGCTCTACTGAATGGTTACTCCGTATTTGAGCTTCATACAATGTCGGAATAGATAGATCGCGTTTATTGGTAAAGCCGTAAATGTAACATCCTTACACCTGTGTACTACAAATATTTTTATGGTCAGAATGCTTGCAAATCTTCTGCGTATAATTTTAAAGGAAAAAGAACCGTCTTCAACCAGTACTAGCCGTCCGCCAATACGATTTTTTAAAGTTCCCCTCTCTTTATCTGGCTTCTCATGGGACCACACAAAAAACCATTTATAGGAAGTTTCATAACTTCCGCGAACATAAAAATCGTTGTCTGTAGAGTTGGTTTACTGTCGGTAGTTTGACGTTACAAACGTCAAATATTGCAGTAGTAGTACATAGTACACTCGCTTGCGGAACGGGACAATGACGTCATCTTTTTCGTGCATGCACCACGTAGTATCGAGTCATTAAACATTATCACGTCAAAAAGTATACACATACAAGAATTGAGAATGACTCTTTATTTGAAGTCGCTTAACAAAATGTATTTTCTATCGCCTAGGCAGTTTATATGGGGATTATTTTTTATTAAATCTCAGCATTATCGGTGTAGTAAAAATCGGGGACTTGCTCGGGGTCCATTTACACGTAGTATAATTTCATGGATAAAGTACTTTGCTAACCAGTTTCGTGATGTAATGTACTTAATGACTTAGTCAACTATTCAAAAGCGGCTTATTAGTTTACGAAGTAAATTAGGGAGGTAGATAAAAATTACTGGTTGTCAGTTTTTATCTCAATCTCGAATTTGTATGTAATTTATAAGCTTTTCCAACTATGGTGAGGCGAGGTGTGACTGTTGGAACTAAGTAGTTTGCATGTTAATTACTTATAAAGAGGTACAAACGATTCTTTATGGCATTAAAATATGTGTTTGATACTTTTGATATTCTCGGGTTCACTCACACGTTAGGTGTATTAGAAGATACGTAATAATCAGATAAACTAAGTAGGTTGTTTACTATAGTATCGTTATTCATCGTGACTGGGATACAACATTCGAAAACCATTCAACTAGTCAATCCAATTCAAACAACAGCTCAGGGCGTCTAGTTTTCAAACTATTTAGCTAATAAAGTGTTTGAGTACAAACCAAATACATACCAATAATTTAATTATGCCAATATCAGTTAGTAGTACAATTCTCTTTTTAGGCTTTATCTGTATATTTTCGTTCGGTAGTAATATAGTAATAATCATTGCAACTAATATAAAAATCAAACGATTAGAATTCTTCTATACTAATTAAGAATGTTTGATTGAATGGTCACTGACGATGTTTACAATCTCAGAAAAAATCCAGGAAGCAATTTCGCCACTATTAGAAGCAATTGGGAATCAAGCGAAGACTAAGTTTGACACTTAAATATCCCAAGGGACCAAACTTTCTGACCGAGAACTGCCGAGGAAATGTGAAGAAGTGTGCTTCATCGGTGCTTAACATCAGACAGAATGGTGGTCAAACGCTTGTTCATAGTGTTTAAAAAAATGAAGTCAGTCCAAAATAAAAGGTATCTAATTATGTATGGTGCATGTTTCATAAACATGGTAATACTCATCATGCAGCTCAATTCGTAATTGAACCAAACAGCTTAGCCGAACCGCGAGCGTACCACATAGTTAATGCAAATGTCGGGTATTTTAGCAACGTACATAAATGCAACAACATAATTGCTCATAATGATAATCATAGCAAATTGGCAGTATTGCCAGTCACTTTAACGTGAGAAATGTAGCGTTAGGAAATTATTGAAAACTTTGAAACAGTGTATTTTCATCGAAAAAAAAATTGTTTTTAGACTCTATAATGGCTTTTGGTTTGTTGATTGGACTGTGGGGTGATGTGGGCAGTTAGCTGACTTGTATAAAAATGACATATTTAAATAAAAAGTCGTACAGTGATCTAATATACACGTATTCATCATCATCATCAGCTTCAAAATGTCCACTGCTGGACGAAGGACAAGCCCAATGATTTCCGTGATCATTTGGGGGGAAATGCCAATAATCGCCACGCTTGGCAAGCGGGTTGGCGGTCACAGTGGTGTTGTGGTTTAACTCACAGAGAGCGCTGCTGCCCGTCCTCTAGAGAGCTCCTTCGGCCGTCTCTTACGACCGCCACGACGGGAAATGTTGTGCTGGGGTGGTGACACATGTTATCTATTTACCGTTACCATACGGCTAACTAATAATGCTAATATACTATTAATACAGTTTGAAGGTACCAACGTAGTGTTAGACGCATTTTTAGTACCTACGAGACAACTTGTTTGCTTTGATTTAGTACGTAAAATAAATATATAAAAAACTTACATTTTATTTCGACGTAAAGGACAAACATCACATTCAGGTCATATGCTATTTGCATACATAATGTGGCTAAAATACGATTTTCTCAAGTCAAATCTCGTACACGCCAAGAAAATTGTCACTAGATTCTTGGCACACATTTATCTAATCGGAATTTAACTGGCAATTATGGTGATGGCGCAAGAGGCGACCCCTCCTTCCCAATGCTGGACTGCGGTCACCACACATTAACGAACGCGAGATGAACTGATGTCATGTGTGAATATGGATAAGGCGTATGCAAAAATGTCAAGATCGTTGCCGAGATAAATATCAATCAATGAAAATGGATTGTCAGACGAGATGATTATCGGAACAGTTTTGCCGAATAATGTAAATGAGGCGTTCGACGAATGAGGAAATATCTTAATGCCCATTTCATTTAGCTTTTTCAAAATGGTCGATAGATCGCATTACCTGTCATAGTTAGTAAAAAAAAATACCTTATGTCAATTTGATTATAACCAAATAATTTGGAAGCATCAACAGTATTTTAACCGACTTCAAAACAGAGGAGGTTCTCAATTCGTCTGTATTTTTTTTGTGTTTGTTACCTCAGAACTTTCGCCTGGGTGAACCGACTTGGATGTTTTTTGAAAGCTGGTTCTTTTTTCTTTTTAACCGACTTCAAAAAAAAGGAGGAGGTTTTTTATGTTCTTTTTTATGTTTGTTCGCGGATAACGTCGTCGTTTATGAACCGATTTTTTACATGTATCAGTACATAGTATAAAACAAAGTTGCCTCCCGCTGTATGTCCCTTGTATGCTTAGATCTTTAAAACTACGTAACGGGTTTTAATGCGGTTTTCTTTAGTGTTGAGGAAGGTTTACATAGTAATAATGCATACCTACATGCATAAGAGCAGAGAAACATGAAAGAAACACTGTTAATAATGTATATTGGCAAAACACGTTTGCGGGGTCAGCTGGTATCGTATAAGATGTAAAGTCAGACCAGTACTTACTTGTAATAGGGGCGCAGAAGACGCCGTTTCAATTAAATGCAACAAATTGATTACATTTTCAAAACACACTACAAGTTAATTACCTATTACTTGTCTACGCCTGTGTTACCTACTTTGTATTTCTTTTTAATTCCAGTAGCCATTAAAAATGAGGCGACATAAAAATAACAGACATTAAATAAGGAGGGAGAGAGAGACGTGACTGCGCTGGAATATGCAAATTTTAAAATAAAAAGCATCAGAACGTAATCCCTTTAGAAAGAATTAGACATGTCACGCGCCTTCTTTACGCTCTGTAATTTCATTTCCTTTACAGTGCAACGCATTTCATAACTCATAATGCGTTGTTTGTCTCCCTGTCTCTCGCCAGGCGTCCGAGCGAGAGGGGCCGCCTTATAAAATGTGCCAATTTCGACTTTACTGCCCCGCTGGTAGAAGTACTTTTTCCTGAAAGGCTTGTGAAGTTTTCCGCTTCATTTATTAAAGTCGGACGGTGAGCCAATAAACCGAGAGTCTCGCCACCCTCTCCAGACGATTTACGGCGGGACCCGCGCTAATTCCACTAACAGAGCTTTGCCAATTTCAATGGTAATTTTTAACAATTTAAAACTCCTTAATGACACTCCAAACAGTCGGAGCGAACTGTATTTTTTAAAGTTTTACAAGACTAAAATGCTGTTAGCAAACAGTGGGATTTTTAATAAAATATCTTTTTAACTCACTCCCATTAGGTACAGCCGAAGTTGCTGAACAGTCACGCAAAACGTCAAATCTCTTTGCGCTGATGAAATTGAATTGAAAGCTTTTGGAATAAATTGCTTTTTTAATCCACTGAGTACTTTAATTCTCTGAAGAACATCGCGGGCTCTAATTATTTTCTTATTCGGAGTCAAAGCAAAATTTTGATTTGAAACATGCGACGCAGCTTTTTGAATATTTCAGTAAAATGTGAAAGCTTCAATGGAAATTTTGTATTCTGATTAATTCCGCCGGTTCTTAGTACACTGACTTTGATGTAGTTTTATTTTAAATTAGTTACTCGTTTTAATTAAATGTAGTGTAGGTGTGTTATGTTATCAATGTTTCATTTTGATTAGACTCTTATTTACATTTCAGTCCAATGCTTGGGGCTTCATTGTTTCCCAGGTGGTTAATAATAATATATTTTACTAGCTGTACCCCGGCGGCTTTGCTCGCTGCTTATCACGCACCTATGGGAATTTTGGGATTAATAAGCCTTTGTGTTATTCCGATGTATAAGCTATATTACTGTAAAGTTTCATTAAAGAAGTTTTCGCCTAAAATAATACAACAAGCTTTCGATAACAACCACTTACAATATTTTTAGGACTAGATAAAATAATTGCGTCACTAAGTCTAGCTTTTAAATATACCTACTCATAGAAGTCCTTAAATGTATTTTTTCCTTGTTCGCAGGTAAGTCGTGGGTACACCAGATCACGTCCCCATCGCAGAGTGAGGGGTGGCTAAACCGAGCGAGGGTCGGTGAGTGAGGAATTAGAAAAAAAAACTCTCCTCAAAGCACCTCCTTTGTACTTGGAGAATTGAGGAAATAAATTTGACAGATTCGCGGTTTTTGTGGCGGGAATGAGAAATGTCTACGACTTGTCAGAATTATCATAGCACGAAAAAGGGAATGTATTTATCGTATACTTATTTACATTTCCGAGAAAAATAAACGGAAATTGTCCACACACATACGGTACGAGTTTCTTGCCTCTAGTTTTGAGTAAAATTTAAGATCTGTGTAAATGTAAATTATACCTGCAACTACCGATGTCATAGAAAATCATGTCTGGTAGTTGGTATACTTCATTGTTTTCAAGTATTATCTTGTGTACGAAAACTTATAGCCATCTAAATGCACCTTTATAGATAAAAGTGTTTCTGTCGACGATTTACTCCATGCATAATAAATGTATAGAGATAACAAAGGATGTACTGAGTTGAAATAAATATAACAAAAATCAGATGCCTGGTCTTCCTCGTAATCTTGAAACTCGATAGCGTCCGTTGTTGAACCAAAAATCATTCCTCAGCATGGTGTCAATTTGCCACACGTCATCGGCGTCGATATTAAAGAGTATTTCCAAGAAATTCACGTATTGGCTAAGAATTTAGTCCACTACGGTTGAAACTCACATGAATATCAATAGACATTATGGTTTATGTTTCACTTGTCACAACATGCCAAACTGAACCTTATTGATGTTTTAGTAGCACGGGAAATGTCATCAAAATTGATAGACCACTTTCTTGACCGACCGTTCAGTACTTGTAGGTTTTCTTTACCTTCTGCAAAATAAACGAACTGGTTTGTTCGATATGTTTTTTTATTAGTCAGCGAAAATCGTTGGCAAACATATCACACACGTGGTACACGGTACACCTAACAACTTTTGTTCCACGAAATGGATTGCTAAATATAAACAAATATTAGTTTCAATACGATGATAGACTCAGCATTTGGAAACGTTGTTTTTCCAATATACATAATTAACAGTGTTTCTCTGCTATTGTATGCATGTATTACACATTCCTTTCTCAAGAATCACTCATACCTACTAAAGAAAAGCGCATTAAAATCCGTTGCGTAGATTTAAAGATCTAAACATACGAGTACATAGGGGTAGACAGCGGAAGGCGACTATGTATTGATATCTCATAATATACACTTTTATTGTTTCTAGCTGGCCAGTATCTACGTGAATTTTGGCACCGCAAGGAGGTTTTCGTTTCGTTCTTATTTCAGATTCCTATTTTCTTTCAAACACAACTACTAATATTTTTCTTTTCGAGAAAAGTTTCCTGCCAAAGATTCATGTCATCTATCCTTAATGACCTTGTACAAATGTGTCCACTGCCTACACATTCCCTTTATATCCCTTTTCATTGCTCATTCGACTGAAAATATTTATTGCGTACCTACCTAACCTAAACTAATGTGGCATGAACAACTACGAATTAGTTTGATACACGTCGTTTTATTAGGGGTAGGTAATATAAATATCTGGCAACTAGGTAAGGTATTATGGAAAAATTTACATGCGGCACACTCGACTAAATTGGTCTATCAGTTTTGAACTCACTTCCTATGTAACCAACAAACTAAATTGTAAATTGTATCTTATTCTCTCCAATGACATTAATCTAAATTTCCATATGATTTGAAGATGATAATTTCATGGCCAATTCAATACGATTTCACATATGGTTCCATAATAAGGTATTAATTTTGTATTTTAAGAACGTAACAACAGCACCTCAATCAGTGAAGGTTTGGTTGAAGTGAAAAGGATCTAGTTCTTCTTGCCAGTTCTATCAACTTTAGTAAAGGGATTATATCGGGTTTCAGCTTAGAGGGGTATCTTGTAAGTGGATAGATTTCGTAGGCTGAATACAATATCACAATTTTGCAAAAGAAATCTACCTATGTATTTCCGTTTTAATTTACATACTTTTGCGTATTTCGTGTGTTAATTTTCCATTTTCATTATTTGTCAAAACGATTTCTAAAAGTGTACATTAAGTTAAACATAGACACAAACGTCCGTATTTATACTGGGGTATATATACATATCTATACTTAATACCTAGTAAGTGCCCTATACCACGGTCAAGAATGTGATCTATCCGTAGAATTGTTATATTGTCACAAGTAAAAAATGAGAAACCTGTACCTATTAGAACAAGTATAAATGGTAGTTAGTCAGAGCATGTAGAATATCAAAAGGTATCTTCTTATTTTCACCTACATGAAGGAAATTGTAGTAATTCGCCAATTCATGTAAATTTTCTTTTATTATTATTTTTAGTTTATTTGACACAAAAAGTATTACATAATATTTATCATGAGGGTGTCACAACATGAACCACTTAATACAATGGATAAAATTAAAATTAATGTAGATTAATCATTGAGTGCCAAAAAAATTTTTTTTCAAAATAGTCTTTTTAATGTCAATAAGTCTACTTTTGAAAATATTCATTTTTTTACAGTATCCTGAGCATTTTTCATAAAAATGTTACGTTTAGCTCATCACACATAACATACCACTAGGTAGCGTAAAACACCGTCCCCGCACGGAATGATTAGTTTAGTTGATTAATGAAGAGATATTGCCAGTATATTTTGGGGCGCTTACGGCCTACATTGGTTTATTTCTATACTTGTACAAGTACCTATACGTTTAACGAAAGGGTCGCCGCCGTATCTAATCTAACGAAAGGGTTTCGGACAAAAAACAAAAAAGTTTTTGCCGTACCCTCAGGGTTGCGCATTGTCGCTTCTAACACTTCTTCTTTTTTGCCATTATAAATAGGTATACCAAGTTTAAACTTAGTTTCTGTCAATGTCTGACGTTCCAAAAACTGTCAGGTGTGAAGAAAACAAACGGCATTTTTTTTAAATCACTATGAACAAGCGTTTAACAACCATCCTGCCTGGGTGTATGTAAGTTTTTATTAGTAAAAAGATTGTTCTAACGATCCCACGAGAGATTATAAACGTGACTATGATTATGCATGTATGTACCGAGAGCACAAGCCAATATAAATATAGACAAGATTATTGCACGCTTGATTCACAACTCAACGATGTCGACGTGCAATGTAATGGATGTATAACTAAGTCATCAATCAAAACAGATTACTTCTAGGAAATTGTCTACCTATAGGCAATGTACATGTATGCATAGGAAGAACATATTTGCTAAGCTCTTTCAGCGGCAGTATATCTTATTCGTGAATAGAATAAATAACATAATTCAGTGCCATAATTTATGATGGGAACATGGAGGTACACCAATAATTATTTTCTCAGCTGTGTTTATTAGGTAGTTTATCCCTTTTTATCAGTATGGCAGAACAAAATATGCTCAGTTAGTTAACACTAATTATAGAAAATTATCGTGTTACCAAACTCCTCCGGCTGGGCAGATATTTATGCAATTTTATGCAAACCGGATAGATCGAAACGGCCAACATGTATTTATTATACATAGCGTACGTGAAGGTGACCTGTGGGGGTGTAAAAGGGATTATTGAGCAATGGTCTGTCTGACCAATATCCCTACAGAACAAATGTTTGCTGGGAGCTAGTAACCCTATAAAAATTCGTCTTCGAAATCATTCGTTCAAATTAAAATCTATTTTGGTTCTAATCTACTCTAGCTATCTTTACCTGATTAAGTTATTTTTCGACCTGACTCAGGAGGAGACAATTATACAAAATTTAAAGGATGAGAACAGCAAGGTTCGAAGATCGATGATTTATTGCCAGTTAGTGAAATTGTATTGTCAAAAAGATTGATGAGTTTGCAAGACGTGAGAGATGTTGGAGATGTTTGTCGTGACGTAGCAAATGAAGAGAATCAGTTATGTCTGTCCTTGCGGGAGACAAGCGTGACGGGTGTTATTACAACTTGCATACCTACAGTAGATATTGTCAATCACTATAACAATGCAAAGTACATGGACGTTAATAAAGCTGCCAATAGCTAACGTTCGACAAGCTATTTATATGAAAACACGAACACAATAGCTCAGTTACGGAGACATAAAAGCAAGTCTACCAGTTAATGCCCCACCCAGCTTTGGTGGATTGCCAAATGCGATTCCCAAATTAATTTGTAGCAATCCGAATGTTATTTAGAATTGTTAATACCACTCCTAGTTTGTAATTTAGTCATTTGTTTCTAACAGAATGAGGAATTATTTACGACCTAACGGTAGATATGTAGATACAAATTGTTTTATCTATAACAACTCTGTGAATTAATATCTAATAAGCCCACGGGGATATTGATATTCTTGGTAAAATTCATCAGTACTGTTTTATTTATAGAATCACAGAAAGCTGTAGAAAATTGGAATTCTGACGAATGAGGTCCATCTATATATATATACATTCTATTATAGAGAGGAAAGATTTGTATTTTTTTGTACTAATAAACTCGCCGTTAGAGTGCTACATTATACTTATAGAAAATCACAGTGGAACGGAATAAATCGTGTGTGAAACCGCGCAGAATAACAACACATAATTTTGCAGATACAAATAATTCTGAATCTAAAAATAAATTTACTGGCTGCCTCATTCTGTAGAAATGTTGGATTATGTTATTAGAAACAAGCGAAAGCATATTATTTTCAGTACAGTAAACTTCAAACGTCAGTGCAGTAATTTAACTTACAACAAAAAGAAATAACTCCCCCGATCCTAACATTTTCGCTCGCAGTTCAAAACAATTCATTATATATTCTTAGATATATTTTAACAAAAAGCAGCACCAAAGTATTATATTATCTTCAACGTGGTTTTCTCATTCCCTCGCCGTCAAGTCATTAGAGGCAATATTATCTGGAGAGTGTAAAAGGTGTTCGTCGTTGGCAGCCGGCTTTGATCTTCTTGTACAGTCGACGTCAAGGCATTACTTATACATGGAGAACTGAACCAACATACACTGGCCGTGAAACTGTGGAACTTTTCTCAAGTTTTTTATTTTGTCATATATCACGTTATATTACATCTTCTTTAAGTGTATCGTGATTTACGTAGAACTGGGTGTTAGTTGCGATATAGTGTCAATGTAGCTCAGCTTACAAAGATTTCGTTTCAGATATTGCCTGAACCGCAACTGTACGTACTTCCTTTTAATTATTCTGCTTTTCAAGCCCGCGCCAGCCGCCCGTGGACTGAATTTTAATGTTGACAGAAACAGAGGCCCGATTATTTGTCAGTAATAATTCCCCATTACCGTAAAAAATTAAATACCAGCCCACCTGTTTCAATCACGTACTGTGATTGAAATGATGTCAGTTAAATATAATTATAATTAATGACGACACAAATGCCACAACACAAATAAGCAAGACGTCACAAGAATCGTGACAACTTTTATTGCTCTGTAAAAAGAGAATAAATTTTAAAATACTTTATTTTACCTTGAAGCTATTCTATACTAAAATAGCGCATTATTTTATTGAGGAAGTCGTCAGTTGAAGCAAACCTATTAAAATTTTACTCGCCCGTAAACTAGGACGCTAGGAAGCAATGGCGGAAGATATTTGCGTTTCAACTTGCCTTCTTTTTGGTTTCTCCTTTACTTGTAGAGTTCTGTTTAACAAGTCAATATTAAAAGCTCCGAGTAACAATAAATAAGTAACAACAGAATGGATAACCTTAAATTTCTGTTACACCAACCAGCCTGTGACCAATCAGCCATTTCGTTGTGCGATCCGTCGCGCAATAAATCGATTAGTTCCGGACCTTTGCCAGAGTCAACGTTTTTACCAACAAGAAGGCTCCGTTCGAGCGTTTGAATAATAGAAAGCTCGAGTAGGAAAAACCTCGTTAAATGTATACAGAATCCTCGACAAGTAATGCATAATGCATGAACGAGTTGGCAGTGTTTGCCACTACAAACACATATTTAAGGTGTCAGAGTCAAGAGTCATTCACGCTGTGTTTGCACGAGCAAATGGACTGCCACCGACCCCGCACTGACGTTTTAAATAGCCTTTCAAAATGACATGATAGCCGCAATCTCAACAACCTCTCCCTTTCACAAGTGCCGCATTCGAAAAAAAACATAGTTATTAGTTTACTTAAAGGTCTTTATTAAAATCTTAGCAGACCGTCAAATATTTCAATTTCAGCGAAGACATTTTCTTTATATAGCAGCGAGTAGCCAGTTCTTTTATTGCTACTTTAATGTTGTTCAGTAATTAAAAGAGGGTATGCTACATCTTAAAGAAGCTCTCGAGTTTGAGGCATTCTTCACGGGAGGTAATTAGTTCAAAGAGTTGTTGTCGTGTTTTCGCTTGCTTTTACTCAATTAAAAAAAATAATTTGAAATAATATTCACGTCGCAAAGCCGCGAGGGAGGAACGCTCGACGCTCGCCGCTCCCGGCCGAATTATTCGAGCTCTTTGCGTCTTGTTTCATTAACAGGACGATCTGTCTCTCGAATATTTTATATGACTGGCGGAACCATGAATATTCACGTTTGCAGTGAATCGCTCGCGGGTTCTCGTTAAACATTTAAATTTAAAACATTTTCGGTTTTCATTGGCATTAGTTTTTGCTGTGATCGTATATCGTATTCGTGCACATTCACTGTTATTTTTGCAACGTAAAAAGAGTGTTAAAGCCCGGATGGTCGGTTCTTTTTATTTAATATCTGAAACTCTCTTGAGATTTTATATCCGACGGTGTTCGGGGAGAGATTCCGAGTCGTAAAGTGAGATCGAATAAATATCGGCTGTCGTCGAGAGGGTTGGTATGCATTCCCCTCCAGACTGGGAGCGGGGCCTGAACCCCTGTATTAGTCTATCAAAATAATAAGTAGCGAGCTCAGACAGAACAATGACCGAAAAACTGCCGAGATGCTGCTCGCGCGAACTCATTGTTCAACGAATTTGAAGACAAAGATCCCCCGGGACCGTGGATCTACGAGAAAATCACTCAGGATTTTCAACAGTAAATTTAAACGTTTTCTTAAGAACAATAATGTAGTGCCTACTAATTTCTATAATAAGTTTGGCAGACGATTTACAGTGTGGCTTTTTCCTAAGAGATAATTTTATTATTCTGTAATAAATCCTGGAACAAGTAATCTTATTTTGATTTATTAAATGAAATAAAATAGTTGTTTCTAGTACATGTACATGTCTGGGTAAATTTTAAATGTAGGTACGCTGCCACCTTCAGTGTAGCTAAGGCGGTTACTAAAACCTATAAAACTTTATGATACTCCCATGTTTTAGTGCCTATTTCAACTTATAGGTTTTGTTCATTGTTGTTAAATATGTGTACGTACGTATGTGCACGTTTTATGTACGGTCTACCTTCGTTTTACAATTTGATTACAGCTACAGCGGAATTATTAGCTATATAATTATTTTATTCATTTTATTCCGTAGTATTATTAGCTGCATGAGTTGCGTCGTGGTCGCGTCTGTCACATCCTGGTTAATACAGAGCGAGAGTCTTTTTTTCTTCCCCCCGGAGAGTCCCTCAAAGCTCTTCAAAGGCGAGAAACAAAGATCCATTTTTTGCACGTTGCCTCCACAATTCTAAATGGAGATTGCGGTGCAGCCGAGCTTAAGACATTTGACCGCGTTCTTTTATATCTTTTATGATTAAACTTTGAGATTTTCATCTTTTTGTTTGCGTGTTCGCTTTGGTTATTTTATTTGTTTTATACGTTCGTTTACTGTTTATAGGCGTCTGATAGTCTTTCAGGGTAGATTTGTGTGAAAATATCGATGATATTTCGAGAAGCAGCGTGTATGTCATTACATCATAGCTATAGTTCAAAGCAATAAGGATATACAAAAGGTTAAATAATTCTGTGAATTTCAACTATCAACACTTCTAACTTATCGAATAATAGGAATACAACAATACAGCAGTCATATAAAAAAACTAAGTATAAGCAATAACAATCTTTTCGTGTCTTTTCATTCATGCTTATTGACAAAAAAATATGGGCCCGATATTCGCACAGTGAGTCCCCTAAAACTCTCTCAGTCACTAAACTCAATATTTATTAGTTCAACCGCTCTCTTATTGTGTTGCCATTCACATTTGTTGCTCCCCTCTTTAATAACAGAAATAAGAGCTTTGTAACATGGCCGCTCTCCGCGTCGACTTTCAGCTAAAATATCGTCACAAAATATTCGCCGTGGACGTATTGAGCTTCACTATTTCGAAAATGTCTTGCTTCTTTGTGTTGGCCTCACAAAGTTGTAGGTGCATTACGTGCTACGACACCTACATTTTATTTTACGATGAGAATTTCTATTCTTTGCGTACCTACCTATAATTTCTTGCCGTTCGTGTTTATGTGAAAATTTCACACTAAAATAGCAGTAACTATATTTCAGCTGCCACATTTATTGTACGACGTTATTTGCACCGCTGCATGTATTACGTTCATTCGTACAAACAATTTCAATAAAACGTCGCTTGTTCAAGTTTTAATTAGTGTCATGCATTCAAGTATCGCAGCTCTAAATTGATTTAGTTTAATTAAATTCTTTGTCATTGTAATCGAAACCGTATTGAATGTGCCAAAGCTTTTTAATCATACTGGTTTAATATGTTTAAAAAATGCCGGTATAATATTGGCTGGTCATTATGTCCGTGCATTCCCCTCCTTTCCGATTCATCGAGGAGTCACTTTGGGTGTTGGCAGTTACAATTTTTATTGCTTTACAACCCCAACCGACGAATTAGAAATTGATAAACGAATATTTAAACAGTTGCACGTTGTTATACCATATGGCGGTGTTATGGTTGGTTGTAGATCACCATTTGAAATACATTCTTATGTTTGATAGTTTAAAGGTTCATTTTCCCGTGGACGCAGTTGAACCGATGAAACGTATCGGATTAGGCGAACTTAATTACAAAATGTCAGCGTTGAGTAGGGTCCCGGTTCTTCTCGGGTTGTTTCGTTTTTCGAAAATTTATCTCGACCCATCTTACTTAAAACATTAGACTGTGTGTTTTATTAATGAAGGATCTTATTTCAGCATCGCAATTTGTTCTAGGGTAGATGTCTCTTGGTACAAAATGTGATGTTAATATGATAAAATATTTCAAACAAAGTTTTAAGACGTGCTACTGATTTTTTAAATTCCTAATTATGAGATCTTGTTGCATGAGTATTGGAGCTATATTTTTTGGGATATTTGTAGACACGGATTTAGGTCGTTTTGTAATATTAATAATGATAATTAGCAACTTAGAAGACTACATCTCGAATATTAGAATAAGACAGATTTGTTCACAGATTTCAATTAGTAGAGATTCTCTATGGGAGATTTTTAACCCTATATGAGATTAAATCCTATTCATCGTTATGAATAACTGTATCTGTAATTGTATCACTGAATGTTACTAAACATTATCAACATATCAACGACACAATTGCTTGGTTTATTCCTTTTACTCGTTGAATCGATGGTTATTGGACTCGAACGTTAAACAAAGCGTTCAACTTTCTACAATCTCGTTTCAATGTCATCGCATTTCATTTGTCCCCTATCTTGATGACTCTTGGCAAGTTGTTGCCAGTCGTAACGTCGTGATGCGTTCTAGGCCATTAGCTGGCGAGAACACTCTTTTGTCGCCACTTATTCCGCATAGCGCTGAATTAATGTTCCGTTCGGAGCTACAGTATAAACAAAATGGAGGCTCCGCCCAAGTATTTATGGGCCCTGGCAGGCTGGCACGCGGAGACGACATAAACGGGACTCTAAAACGTGCCGTTTCACCAAATTATTTTAATGACGTATGTTCTCCCGGCTTTAGTGGCATGTAATTCGGTTACGTTGTCTGTCGCCTTTGAAAGTTTGTTTGGCTTGCATAGGTTGGTAGGTATTACAGTTGCGTTATGCGTCGCCCAGTATGGAGTCATTAGCCGAGTGGGGTTTAATAAGACGTTAGAAGCTTCTATCGCGGTGTGTCGCTCCGTTGCCGCCCCAGCGCCGCCGGCGACTACAAATTAGTCGCGGCGACATTACGGCAGTAAACATCTCGGAACGACTCCCTTCGGCGCCTTAATCGAAGTCGGCACACTCATTACAAGCCTCCTCGGGCCCGTCTTTTGTTGCCTGCGAATTGATTTACTCCCCATTGTTCTGCTCTGTGCGATATATTCCTGTGTGATAGCGTAGTTTTATTGAAATGTAAATGCAAACTTTTTTTTTTCCATCGGCGTAAAGTGTCGATGATAATGCGGCAGCTGGCTCGGGGGGCGCGGGACCCCTCTGTTTGCCGGTGAACGGTTATTTGACGCGCCGACTCCGAGCGCACACCCCTGCGGACACCTCCCTCGCAACGATTCCTGACTCGTTGCTTCACGCCAAACACCATAAAGGATTTAATAGCGATATGGCGTGTCTAAATATTTGTGATATCGGATGCGTTGCGGTGGGCAATCGGGTCGTAGCGTCTGCCTATCTTTGTCTGTGTGCCGCCCGACCACGTGACGACGCGAGGCCCGCTCGTGTAGGTTGGTGCTACGTGAACATTAATTTGATCGCGACCATCTGTCATTTGTCTAACAATAAAGCATTTAATGTTATTTATAGCCGCCAGACACGTCGCGTGGGTGCGCCGAGAAAAATGATGTCGTCAATATTTCGACAGTATTTCTATCGCACGGTTACATGATTTATGTGACTCTGTGCCTCTCGACAGAGAAAATTGTACAGCATTTTTCCGCTGACATTCACAGGAAACTGCTCTAGAGTAGTGATATTACTTGTGTACGATATCCGTAGTTCTGTCTACAATTTGCGAGCCCATTACCGGTGTGCGTGATAGAGATAGAGCTATATGGTATTGCCGCTCGCACCCAGGACTTTGTGCAGTGGTGGCATGTCTAAACTTTGCCGTGACTGCTTTAAAGTGGTCCTTGGTGCGTACCAACGCACACGCAATGCCGGCTCTATTCGTATGTGGTACTGTATAGTTAATTGTGTCCTTGTCTCTCCTGAATGTAAATGGCTTCATTTGATTATGTTATACAGCGTAAACGCTCCGTAGGTTTATGTAATCCCAGTAAGGTTGAATGAGATACACAGATAACGGTGCTGAGGTTTCTTTGGCACTAATGTAGTGTTTCGATCTGTTTTTAAACAGTCGCCTTAAACGGGGTAGGTCGAGGCACTTGATAATATGCAAATGGCTACATGTCACCTAACGTTATATGTGGTGGAACAATCGCCCTTATAGGGTTAACAGTTTAAATGATGCGGGTTTCCTCACTACCGAAGATGCACTGTACAATAGTACTAACACAAACTACAAAATATGATTATTATTGACACAATGTCGACTACGTACTTCCTATGTATAATTTTATGATTGTGTGTTCAGACGTAAATAAACCGTTTTTTTTTCACAACGTCTCCCTTCATTTTGATTTATTTTATAATCACAGTTGTTTTCGTTTAAACTTCTAGCCACAAAACCATCCAATCATCTGCCACGATGTTCTTGCAAAACCACAAAACAAGTTTCTCTGTTTGCACAATAAACAACACAATTTGATTATCACTTCACATACCAGCCAACTTAAATAAGCAACTTTATAATATTCTGTTGACAAAAGTAAAGATTTACCTGTCCCTATTTATGTCATATGTTTGTCTCATGCAAATATTGAGGGAAATACTGTTGGGTAATTTAAAACTATAACTTTACTCGCAGTTTTCCCGTTCCCCTAGGATATTTAGGATAACAAAGGTGTTATTTTCATGTATAACCTATATTATAAAGTTAAGTTTCATTGTAATCCGTTAAGTAGTTTTTGTGTGAAGGATTAAGAAAAATAACCAACATGACTGGCATTTTATAATAGACTAGGTAAATAATGTATGAACGCAATTCATCGATATCATCATGTAGCGATATAAAAAACGATTTCGATATTACTCCTGTTATCTGTTATTATCCCTTACTAAGTATTAATGTCATCAGACCGTATTGTCTTCTCTAGATACTTTCACAAGATCGATCTAATTCTGGTCTGCGGAGAGAAATTGCTCAATAGGTAACGGCCCTCCTTGACCCACATTACTTTAACGTTTTGAAGATTTCTGCGCTATGGCAACACAAAAATCTCATACAGATTTTTTTCCTCATTGCAGGAGACAGCAGAAGTATGCGTGGGCACATCCGTGGGCACTATCACGGAACCCGACTGCCTGGGCCCCTGCGAGCCTGGTACCTCGGTCACGCTGGAGGGCATCGTGTGGCACGAGACGGAAGGTGGTAAGTTGTTACTAAGCGCACGCACTGCACCGCGCCTCTTATCATCCCATGTTGGCCTGGTACTTTTGGTGAAAATTTGGTGAAATGTGAAATTTTGAGGTTTTATTTCAATCCGTCTTGGTATAATGCATCGAGCTTGTATCGTCTTTGAAACGTCTTTGCATAATTATTATGATAAGATAAGCCCATAAAATCGTAAGGCTAAATCTAAACTGCGACGTTTACGTCACAAGATCGCTTAAAATACTTTTTTCTAAATTTAGTTACAAGAGATACGACTCGACGTGTTCTCAAGTGCATTTTTAAAAAGATCTTCTCAAACTCGCGTTGTCACTGTCACTCCGGATACATACGACAATGATAGCACGCTACTTGAGTAGCTCTCAAGTATAAAATACGTTTGAGAAAACGGCCGTTGTAGTGTCTCCGGTTCGTGTGCCGTCCGAAAGTACTGGGTCACATATTGCACGCTTCAGCACACTCGTTGTTCCTTTAGTAGGTTAATACTGGCACTTCACGTTGAGATAACATTTTCTACATGGTTATCTGTGACTGTCTCCGCGTGCTTCTTGCCCACTGACAGAAAACAAAACCGGTTACCAAAAATAAAGTCGAGACGTGAAATCGTAAAATACTTATTGGTAAATAACTAGTTTCGAGGAAACCTACCGCAAATTATCCGTTTTCTTGTACTGACTTCGACGTCTCACATTCACCTATTTAAGTATAATTATTGACATTTTTGTAATATATGTATGAAGTACCAGTAATAACTGCTTTGCGATCCGCGCCGTTTATGTAGCCCCTGACATTTTTATATCCTTTATTGGTTCTTTATATTTTTACTCGGCTCATTTAGCACTAAATAAGTGACAAATTATGCAAATTACATCCATTCCTGCCTTGTGTAGGCATAATAACTTGAATCATTAATTCGAACGTAAAAATGCGGCGATAAAATGTATGAGATTCCGAAAGCGCACGAGTTAAAAAAATAAATCGTAGGTAGTTTTTAGACGTATTTATTGTCACCTGTTGGTAGTTACATAAACTTTCTACCATTTACGTGTTTATGTACCTGTATATACAGGTATTTCAATTAACCCTCTCGACGGACGCTACCACGCAAAAAGATGAAATTTTATTTCTCGGCATTACGAGTGTTTGCGTCTCGACGTCCTCGTCGGCTCGTCGTCGTTTTATTTTATTATTTTTTTTGCCTTTTTTTAATGAAATAACCTGAGTTTCCGCCTCTTTTATGACTCCCGAAGTGCCAGCGTAATTTGAGCTTTATTTTAAAGGAAAAGGAGTGTTGAGTCAGTAGGAATAGAATGTAGGATTTATACGATCTTGAGATGATAGCTCTAGATCTAAACAGTTTTCTAGTTCCGTGTTGAACAAAGATATCCTGCTCCTTCTCTAAACTAGATCTTCTATTAGCAACAGTAAAAATGTCAAAGGTCTATAAATTCGGGTACATCGCTATCACAAGTTCTATAAACATGTTTATTGGGACGATGTTCGAAGGTATACCGGTGCCATGCATTGCAACCTCTAAATCATAATAAATAGAGGCTATATTCGCACACCGTTCTCATTATGCCTTGTAGCCATAATAATCGGACACAGGCGTAAAATATTCATTGCCGATCGACGAAGATCCCGAGTAATGGCGAAGCGCTTATTAGTAGTAGATAAAATCAGTATATTTAATAAGCTAGCTGCATTAACGCAATGTTTCCAGCCTTTATACAGCCTTAAGCGATTCAGAGAATCTCATTATACTTATACTCTGGGTCTCGGGTTCGAGACGCCCCACAGTTTCACTCCAATCGATTAAAGTAGGTGCACTTTTCCTGTGGGGAGAGTTCGGTTCGAATCCAACATGGCGGAATGTCGTACGCTCGCTATTTTCGTGAATTCACTAAGTAATATTTATTGCAGGAAACATTGTCTGGTATTAAATAAATCAATCATTCAGTTGGCTTTTACCCGTATTCCTGCAGGAGAATTTTGTTAAGGAAATTCTGTAGAAATTGTTGCTGTTCAAAATAGATATTTTGATAAAATGTGAAACTTAATTTCACAACAGTTCATATCTACCTTTCAGTTGGAATCCTTGTACATAACGATTGTAATCATATCCTTCTTCCTAATTAATTCCTATCCAGAATCTTTGGAGACGTTAAACATTCCTAATCTAGATAAGGGAATTGATTATAATTGTCTATCAGCAAATAATTCCTTCTTCAATTCCCCAAGTATATTTTTGGTCGCCTTAGACCCGAATGGAACAGAAAAAATACTGCACGGATTTAGATGGAAATAGATTAGGTCCAGCATTAGGATATTAGTTATATAATACCTATTTTTTTTATTTTTTTTAATATCACTATGAACAAGCGTTCGATCACCATCCTGCCTGATGTTAAGCAGCGATTACCAAATTACCACGGGAACGGAATAAAACGCTGGTCACACCGCGGAATACGGCTCGTAAATGAAATAATGCATTAATAAGTCTCATATGTGGATAGAGGCTCGTGCCCCAATCCAATACTAGGCAACAACGTTGTTTAGTAGCTATCAGGGACAGCATTATGCAGCCCGTGCTCGGATTGCATTTGCATATGCAGAAAGGCTATTAAATTCGCAAATGAACAGTCCGACGGCTGCGGAGGGCGGGCGGGCGGCCGATTTTAGCAAATATGTCCGCTAACTCATTAACTTTGTTAATGACTGGCGATAACAACAACCCACGTGGGAAATATTCCCAATTTCAAATTGAAACTTGATTAACAAAAATAGTACGGAATCGTTTTCCGTTTCATATTGCTCGCGGTACATTTCTGTAGAAAATTAAGTTTCTGTGAAATGAGGCTAGTGTTTTTTGATTCCGTTCCTTTGCGGCTGCCTATACACACAATTTTATTATTATTTCATACGCGTCAGTCACTTGTCATTGAATTGATAGAGACACTGCCCACTTTAGTATGAGATAAGTAAATGTAAAAAATAATATAAAATACAGTAAAAAATAAGAGTATTTTAGATGTAAATTGGGTAACTAAGATTACTATGATTAAGATTACTACGCAGAGGTAACTGTGACACAATGCTGAGCCGAAGCCCATTTTCTTCACGTGAAGCACGGCACACGAGTAGGTATTTACTTATTCTACTGTAAAATCGACCACATATTTCTTGTCTGTTGTTTTTATTTTATTTTGTGTTATTATTATTATTATTTTGTTTCGTGTTACTATGTGCTTCATGTGATCTAAATAAATGTTTTATCTATTAATAACTGAAAATATACTTGAGTTTGTATTAAAATTACATCCAATCTCAATATACATATTATTATGTATGTGCCACATAACTTGTAAAAAGTATACCTTACCCTATGTTTGGTATTGGGTCATTTTGCACAAATACAAGGTTTACGACAAATACAAAATCTTCAAAAATATAATTACCTAGATAACCGGAACGTAATCTATGAAAAAGATATAACAGATAGGCGTATAACGAGATAACGGAATGGTTGATTGGAAATACAGCGGCCAATGAAGTACCTCATAATTATAGATCGTGAACGCAAGATCTATCCAAAGCCAATATTATTTTGTAAGAAAATAGTTACGATTACTCTACTCTATTACATCAGTGTCAGAGCTGTGTTTGTATTTTAATAGTTAATCAAGGCTGGATAATATTGCTTTTCCATTAGCAAACTACCCAAAAACGTTATAAGGTTTAAATTTCCGTGACACATTTTTGCATGTGAACTTACAAGGTTAATTCTTCTCAATAATACCACGACAGTCATCGTCAATCATCTTGAGAGAATTGAAACAAAAATGTAATAACATCCAACACAATGGACCCCACGTATTATTCCGAGACCACAATCACCCCACACTCAATTACCGTGAAATTGACCTTTGGGCTTCTATATTTTCTATACGAAAATGGATCACGGTGTTTTTGTATCGGTCAGATGTTGTGCACCGCTATTGTACATTAGCGTAGGGTACCAATTTGAAACTTGAACACGTTAATCTGGGCTCGGTTTCGCAAGATTTGTGTACACTTCGCCGGTTCATTTAATGGTTTTACTGTATATGTATTTGTCCAAATCTGACCCTAACAATGCCATGGTCGTAATTATTATAAAACAAGATAATAAATCACCGAGTGCCGCTTCTGTTGCCGCTTTCCAAAATCTAAAGTTCCAAGTAGGGTTTGGTCGTGTGAGTCGAAACAGTTAGCCTTTGTTGTGATCCGTTAGGTGTCGATATTTTCTGAAGTCGTGAAGCTCAGCGTTCTAAATTAGCAGCCGTGACTGTACTTACTAGTAGATTGGTTGAAATTGGAACGATGGAACTACGGTTTTGTGATGAAAAATTACTTATTTCCTGCAGAGACATTGTTCTATGAATCATGATGACTATGCAATTATCATGGTGTTAAGTAGCTAGGTTAAACTTGTTTAACTTGCATGCAGTGAAGCGTAAACTGAGTATAAAAAGACCCCGAGCAACGTCTCCATACAAAATAGACGTTTTTCTCCCTCGTCAGATGTCATTTTGAATGGAGATGAAAGAAATATTTTCTATTTCCTCGTGTTGTCGCCATGGTAAAAATTGTGCATATTGACGAGCCCAAAAACGTTTGTAAGACCATTGCTCGGGGTTCTTTTACTCTCAGTATACTTACTTACGATACTTTTATTTTGTATTTTAGGATAGCAAGATTAATATTTATACTATGAAGTTCTTAAGACTGAGACATTAGACATAAAGGTTCATTTTTCCTTGTCACATTATAAAAGCAACCATAATCATGATTTCGTCACACAGGAAGTGTTAAAACGGATACCGCACTTACACTACTTTATTTGGCCGACTGTATTCTACATATGTGGGTAGAAATGAATTTATAGTAAGGTTCTTTTTAGCTTTCAATGCTACGTAATGTTTGAGGCGCATTTCTCTCTTTTTGACACTTGCCATTAGAGTCAGACAGAGCATAAACTTACTCACTTTTCAGAATTCGGGTCTAAGGAAATCCTATGTAATACGTACTTATTGTAGGATGTACAGTCACGTGTAGTAACATTTCAAAGCTATTTTCTTATGAAGAATTGACAGAAATCTTATGATTTTGCGAATTTAGATCCCGTACTACGATGTAATAGGTTTAAGTATCAAAGTAGCAATATTTTAAGAGAAAATGGTTTTCAAATATACGTGACTGTACTAACTAATCTTTACGTCAGACATCAACACGGTGAATGAATACAGCGACGGTTTGAATAAGGTACATGTTTCTGCGTCGCAGTCATTAAAAGCAATGCCGCCGCGCCGAGGACAGACCTGCTCGGGGGCGGGCGGGCATTTCACGCCCTTCCACAGCTTATTTATTTTGGGCTAACGGCTCATGGCAGCTTACAAAATTAAATAGATTACGCCTTACGCCGCGAACGAAGCCCTACTATTCTAAAGCTTCTAAAGCTCGCAACCAAATATTTCGTGCTGAGGATTACACTAGCTTTTCAGAATTTTCTGTAGGCGGTTTCGTATTTAGCGTCGGTTTTAGTTATTTTTAGTACTTGGCTATTCATGTTTTTTTTTTATTTAATTCCGGACGCCGACCGTCCGGAATTGTGGACATAATATTGATATAATTAAGAATATCTGTGATGACCTCTGTTTTTGTCCGACAACTTTTTCTTTATTAACATCTGAGAGAAACAGTGCGCATTTGGCACATCACGTATGATTGATTGTTTGATGGAGTGTCAGTCAATCGTCAGAAAAAAAAAACGTGTGTTGAAAAGTAGAAACTCATTTCCCGGTTTTGTAATGAACGGCCACTGTACGCGCTTGATTAATTTCAATTATTTTTCAAATAGGTACATAAATGTTTATATCCAACTCTACGCAACGCCCCGTTTCGCGTAATGTGTATTTTAATTTCGAGATAAAATTTATATCCCCGACCGTTCTCTATCCAAACAGTCGTTCCAAAGCCCACAGTTTATTGCAGGGTTAAACAAATATGTACCTTACCGCCCAATAAACGTTTCATTATAAAATAAATATACTTACATATTTGCTTTTGAAATATTAATAGCTATCCGATAGGTATCAACAAATACCTATCTGCTTAAGAATATGTTTGCATTTAATTATGAAACGATGTTCGCGTTCAAATATTTCATAACGGAAGATTTATCTAGGTCCTTGTTTGTGTTTTATGGAACATGTATGTACATATACCTTCCTATAACCAATAGGTTAAATGTTTAGCATTAAATTAACAACAACAGGAATAACAATAAAGTTTATTATACTTAGATTACCTTTTCGAATTATAAATCAAAGAGAAAATACAATTTACAAAATATTATTAAAAATATCGATGAGTCACACGATGTGGTATTGTTTTTAATATTTCACGTTTTGCCATCCTTGTCATAGGTAGAAAGCATATTAAAATTTAAAAAGAAAACTGTAGTAGATAACCGAAAGTAATGGATTTTCATATAAGTACGCAATGACATATCAATCTTACAGTAAAGAATATGTGGCGGTGGGGGGCTCACCCACATGTCAATTTCAAGTGATCGATTATTCCATGGTTAATAACGCGCAGCTGCCTACGCCTACCCCGGAAGTGAATACGCGCGAGAATACAAATGTTATGTTCGATAGATAATATCTCGAATAAACAATAGCCCCCATACATAGTACTTCGCAAACACCTCTAGAATGACATTATGTGCTTAAAATGATACAAGTAGTATGATGTTATCCCATTAACCCTCCAGGGAACATATCTTAACCATCGGGTGTGATAACAATAAACTGCTAATGTCTTGAGTTAACTGTCCACAAAAGTATTAAGAAGCTAGATACATCTCAACGTAGGGGATCTAAAGTTACTACACATACCTAGACTTTGAATTTATTTCACATGTTACTGCAAAGGTAAAATGACACAGTTATTTTGCCTTTGCAGTAACATCATACAACATAACAGCCAGAGGCAAAATAACTGTGAACAGTATGTATAGTCTATTAGCTTTTAGAGTATACATACTTGTAAGCGGTGTAATTTCCTAATTCTGTCTCACAGATTTACAGTCAACAGAGAAGGACAGAAGTATACATTGACAGGATATCAAGTATACTCCAAAAGCTGATGAACTATACGTCTTTTTGTAGACATTTATATTACTCCTACTTAGCTGTTTTTTTTTATTTACCTTACTTATAATGACCGAATATCTATCCCGGTGATATACCTAGTAGGCTCAACTTGTCACCTGAACGTCAAATACGGAATAAACAGTTTGTTGTAGACCTGTTTATTGTTACGAGGGTATGTTTAAAAGTTGGTTAGCAATGACTAACTAGTGTCTGATAGTCATTGCGCAAATCTTTTTACCAAAAGGTGTGTGCATCATGGGATCTAGACACCTATATCATGGCGGTGGCATAAATTCAATACTACTAATATTATAAATGCAAAAGTTTGGATGGATGGATGTTTGTCCATCTTTAACGCAAAAAGTACTGGACTTATTTTAATGAAACTATGCAGCATTGTACCTTATAAACTAGAATAACATATAGGCTATAAAGTATATAGGTAAAACAACGTTTTCCGGGTAAGCTAGTGTGTAATATATTTAAGTCCTCTACTGTGTATCTAGTAGTGTGTTCTTAACACTATAACTCGAGACAATAGCGTCTGTAAACATAGATGTATCCAAAACTGTGTCAGTGCACAGATCCCTAAAGCTAACAAAAGACGGGCACACACTTCAATCAACCGAAGCATAGCTATAAGCCAACACAGCGTTATGGTTGGATGAAAACAACCCCTAGTAACGCGATACGCTTAGCAAAATTGAGAAAGTATAATAAGCATGTGAATGAACCCCTCAGACAAGCAAATAAAGTTGGAAAATAACATGACGACCTAGGACATCAAAATAAATGTTCTTACTTGACGTTTGTTACTTTTGTAATAGATTTTGTTTACACATTTTTTTATAATGCATCAATACATGAAATAAAACTATAAATTCATGTTCATACGCTCTAGTACAGTACATAGATCCATGGGAAATGAAAGTCACTTTTAGCCTATTAATAGAAACTTGGTTAAATTTATAATGAAGCGAAATTTATAATGAAAAGGCATGAAGACCTTTAAATCCCAAAACGGGGATGGCAGAGGCACTTGCTAAGCAAATGCCTACATTTTACCAATAGTAGTTAGTAAGCAAGTAAGTAAAGTGTAGTAAATTCATAACTCTAGCCCATAGGGAATCACCGGCCTGTTTTGCCAGATAGGTTGAATGGCAAATAAATAGGTACTTCAGAATTAAGTTCACCTTTTGTACTTTTCAGGTATTGAATACTTAAATTAATATTTCGTCTGGCATCCCAAATATATGTACATTAGGTCGCCTTTCACGCCATGTAGGTAATGTAAGACATACAAATATAGCATTTTTTTATAGTAAAGCAGATATTTCCTTTTAAGTGACTGTTTAGTTGTTTTGCGCTCGATTAAACACGGAAACTGCAAAACTTATAGACCACAACCGACTGTCTCGCACGAATCGCCTCTATTGCGACCTCTACATTTACCTAATACTAACAAAAAATCGCTTAAAACCGGAATTCGGTTAACACGGATTTACGCCACGTGATTCGCTAATATAACATTTCATTGGAAAACAATCAATACCTAACAAACGAAACAGTACAGTAAATCTATACAAAAAACAACCACAAAAACAGGTCATAAACCTATTGTGTTCCGCCAATAATCTCCATCGGTAAATGGATTGAAAATGTGGGCCGGTTTCCCTCAATGGCTCGCAAACCTATTTGTTCACGAATGGAAATGCCCTTTGAGGTACCCCGGGTAATGTTCGGCCGGCCTAACATCGGTATGCGAGTTCATGAATGGGTATAATGGAGCCTTGTTTGCTTCGACGTGAGAAACAATGCCTATTTCTGATACCCACTGTTGTTGACAAGGGAACATGAACATTTTGACCTATCGGCGGGTGTTTGTTGTTAGATGTTCTGCCATCGATGCGAAACTTTGGATAAAGTTTCTTTTGTCTCGATACAAAAGTTTTACAGGGTATTGTAAGACGCTTTAATATTGTAGTGTCGGTATTGTACATCTTATTACTTACACAAGACAAATGGATACTAAACCACGAGCAATGTCAATGGTAAAGCTGTTCTCTAGATGTGGAATAGTTCGACTTGCAATCGGAAGCTGTTGAAGGCTGGCTTGTGTAGTATGCGGGTGCCAATGAATATATTTTAGACGCTGTGTATTCTACTCAACACTCTTACGGTGAACGGTAACATTCGTGAGAAAAACCTTACCATGTGTGAAACCTAATAACGGCCCATCATTTATCATATTTCGAAAGTATCCGTGGTGAAATAAAAAAACATGTCTATTTTAATGTGAAATTAAATGAAATATGTTTATTTATACAACGCACAAAGTTACCTAAAGCTAGTACCTACTTTGTTCTTAAATTGTTAACAATAAGCTCCATATTAGGTAGTCTAGTGTATTTCTGATGTTTTTATTTGTGGATTAGCAAATAAAATGACACAAAAGATATCTTACTAGGCATTATGTTACAGTATCAAATACCACTTCCTTCAACATAAGTAACATTTTTTATAGCAACATAATAAGGTAGCAACAACCTACAAATTTATAGCGGAAAAGAATAGATTTAACAGGTAGGTACATTATAAAGCTTATCTCGCCCACATTCAATAAGCTATTACGGCGCGGGGTAATTACGGAAATTCCCTAAGGCTATTTGGTCGATTGAAAGTTTTGTTCAAAGCTATCTCTATTGACTATTGTACGGTGAATGTACCTACTGAGGAAATGTTTATTTGCTTTCTCTAGATAAATACGCCGGTTGTGTTAGTTTGTTCCTTTTGGTTGGTTTAGATAATTTAATTTTGTTGGTAGAGGTGCTTATATACAAAATCCCAGCTACAAAAACTGGCTAGGATTTTGTATTTAGTTTTTTTTTTTAAATTAAACTACCCATAAATTGAGAGTTAATTCAAGTTGAGTAATTAAATTCAGAATGAGAGATGCTCACTCCCATCGCCGTTATAGGGTCTACACACCTTAAGGTATGTAGCACAACGTATATAGACTAGGTAGACTACCTATACCCACTACTACATATTATCACTAGTTTAAAAAAAATCTTAGTAGGCACTTAGGTAGGTATTATTATTTACGAGAAAACCGTAAACAAAATGTAATGAATTGAAGTTGGCTACGTGTCATAATCCTCACAGTTCAGATGTTAATCATCTTCGGAAGTTTATCCCGCGAGCTACCAACTTGTGAAGTGGGTGGTAAAGTGCCACCCGCCTCCCCTACTACCCTCACACTCATACTGCCAGTTTTACCTGGCCCGGGGAACAAAGAAGTTACGTTACATTCGGGGCCTGGTAGTTGAGCAGACCACGGCTCTCTGTGATGATTAGCCCGGCCCAAGCGTCAATTAGTAGCGCCTAAATGAACCTATTTTGGTCGGCTACTCGCTGCTCCCCTGGTGCTTGTACTGTAAGAACAGACAGATACAATTTGTGCACATCGTGCCGTAAAGCAACGCGGTTTTTCGTTTATTTTTCTTAGTTTCAGACTGCATAATGTGTCTAATGTACAGGTTATTTTTTATGAAACACATATGTGTATACATTAATACGCATAAGTACAGCTTTATTTGCATTTAGAGGCAGTAAAAACAGCCTATTCATTGGAACACGCCTCGATTTCATACTCAACTGATCTGATAACAAAAGTTGTACGCTAATCGATTTTCATGTTCACGAATAATAACTCAGACAGGCGGTAAGTGCAAAAACTCATTACAATATAATGCGCAGCTGAATTTATTCCGTGTAGTTAAATAAAATGACGAACGATAACCATTGTCGTATCGGTAGGTACCTGGTAGAAAACGTCTTGCAATAAAATCCGGCTAAACATTACACGCCAAAATTGGTCACGACGACACGAAACCAAAAACAATCTCGCTCAGCGTAATGTGACAGCCCTAATTACCAGGGCATCAGTAATTGCAGGAGCTCGTCCTACGACAGTCAGACAAATCGGGACGATTACGTGCGAGCCGGCATCGACTGTCTCTAATTTAACTTTTCCGTGACAGTTGGCAACCCGCATTAACCATTTACAAACGAAATCCAACCTCTAAATAATAAGTGAGGACCGAGGGATTGTTACCCTCGAAGTAGGTAGCTGAAATGAATAATGTTCGGCTCGCTCGCACATCGTAGTATGTTAGAGAGAGAGGGAATTTTATCGTTATGGAATATTATGGCCGCACCGCAAAGTTGGTTAAACGCTCATTTAAGCCGCTATCTTAACTCCTCTGCGTCGTGACCTCCTAGTAAATGCTCTTACATAATTAATGGCTTTCAAGAATAAGAAAGAAAAAACATAAATTCATATTTCATTTTGGTTCTCATTAATTTGCACTAATTGCTTCTGAAGTACGCTTTATGTGTTTTTATGTGATTAAACAATTGTATGTTTGAACAAGACCTTTGTTTCATTGAAACCTTGCATTGTTGTTGAAATGTAATTTATTCAGGGCGTGTTGGACGTCAAGTTAGATTGGTGGGCTTTGTCCAACAAGTTATTTTCGAGTGAGCGAGAAAAAAAACTGTTTTAAGAGCCTTGCCTTCACTTAATTGGAGAAGCAATTACTTGTTGTTTGTGTCGCTAATCGCACAACTACAGATAATATTGTTACAATGATTGACATGGATTTCGTTGTGGAAATGTCAGTGATAAGTGGACCAAAGAGTAATGATTTGTATTGCAGATAAATTACGATGAAGTAAAGGCATTATTGTTCAAGTTTAAACATTAACTTAATGGGTCCTGTATTAGTTACAGTTTGTTGTATTGAATAATAAAATTATGCTTATAGGTATAAAATATATGTCTCGAAATTAAGGTCTCGGCACACCAGGAACCGCGCGGGCCCGTGTTATTTGTAAAACGAAAGAGTATGGTATTTTCAACGATGTTCACAGATTTTGTTTTGACTGCTTTCGTCAATAAAATAATATCTTTATATATAAAATTGAAAGTCCTGACTGATTCATTCATTACTGACTCATCAGCCCAAACCCTTGACCCTAGGGGTTATTTTTATGATGCTTACGTGAGATAAGAAAGGATTTTTCAAAATTCATCCCCTAAAGGGTAAAAAGGGGGTAGTAGTTAATATGAGTTGAGAAAAAGGTTAATTCTGCAGTTATGGTTCTAAAACTTGGTGGTATTTTTCAATAGAAATTTAACGGGGCGTGTACTAGTTTTGTATAAAGAGTAAGTCATTAATATCTCAATAACTATGTACTTAGCAATCAAAATCTGTAATGGAAAATTCCCCGTTAAAAGTAGACACAAGCCTTCCCCACATGTCCGGGTATTATTGCGAATTGGACGGTCCAAGGTACGACGCAGTACGACTTGTTGTCGGTGTGACGAGGCCTTTAATATTGGAATAAGTACCAACGTCCCTGGAAATGGGAATAAGTAATTATTTTCTCTCTGTGCGTTGTTGATATTCGACACTCGGGCCGCAGGTGTCCGATCATTGCATGTTCGACATTCGTGATTACCCGGCGTAATCCGATGTCATTTAACATTGTAAGGTTTCAATATCCCCGTGCTGTGTTTTTTAATCTGTACGTATTTAATTTGGTAGATTGTTTTTTTGTTGTCGTAGATAGTTGGCGTTTTTTAAGCCGAAACCTACTTAAGTGGCGACAATTTGTTACATGTTTTCTATAATGTTTTGTGGCAGTTACCTTGACTAGTCAAGGATGATAAAATGCGAGCAAATTTAATGAACAGAAGCTGTAAAGAAAGTCAAGTATCTTAGTATCTTTTCAATGAATTTGCTGGCGTAATAATTTTAGTTATAGTCAATATGTAATTGAATCGTTACCGTAAGTTTGCTTTGTTTAGTTTAGTAGGTACATACTTATGTAGTACATTCAGATCTTACCTAGATATGTTTTTTCCGTTGCACCGAAAAGTAGGCTGCCTAAATATTTTTATTTCTAGATGTTTAAGCGTGCATTTCTATTTGTTACATCACAATAAAAGCAATCCATATTTAGAGACATTTATTACGTACAATGACATAATATTTCCCTTTTGTCATGGTATACAATTTAAATTACCTGCTAAAATAATTACCTATCTCGAATCCCATAATGTAGCACGTGTCATGACAAAGCGGCGTTTGGCCTCAAATCCAGCCGCTCGCGGCACATTAACATATCGCAAAAAGTTTGTCAAAAGGCCAAAAATACCGTCGTACGTACGTACGAACAAGTGGGGTAAAGTTAATTAATTTAATTTGAATAAGTTAGCAGCACGCGAGGGATGCCGCGGGGCGGGCGTAAAATATGCGAAGGAGTCACGTAGTGTGCCGGCGGCAGGCGGGCGCTCTGCTTCCCTGATACCTATGCAAATGAGGCGCCCGCCCCGCGCCCGCCGCCCGCCCCGAGCCCCGCAGACATGACAAATTAGACCCCATTGTACCTGGATCTGCTCTTTAATGCCTCCCCAAGATTCATGTGAACCGGGTACCTTGAATTTGACTTAGTTATGGTGATCGTGTCGATAGGCCCCTAAGAAGTTGGAACACATGACAAAATTAACAGACTTCTTGAATTTAGGTCATATAATTAAGTATTATAGACCCACGAGGCTTGTTTATAACAAAGGTTATTTATTGTTTGCAGGCGTCCTGGTGGTGAATGTGACGTGGCGAGGGAAGACCTACGTGGGCACGCTCCTGGACTGCACTAGACACGATTGGGCACCGCCCCGGTTAGTACCTATACCTATTTTCTGGTCATATTTAAGTATTTTTATGCACCGTGAGATGATTTGGCAATGTACATTACAATAGCTACAAAATTGCACAAACAATCTGTTTGTGAAGAGATTGAAAAAAATATATTGAAAAATCTTTAATTCTGAATTATCGACTATTACAGGTTTTGCGATTCACCAACGGAAGAATTGGATGCGCGTACGCCTAAAGGGCGAGCGAAACGTGGGCGCGGAGCTGCCCCTACTGATATGACCAACTTCACGGAGACGCGTTCCTCCGTGCACAGCAAGCTGCGGAACGGCGGGGCCAAAGGTCGCCGCGCGCTGCCCTCGCCCACCCCCTTCACGCCGCCGCGACCAGACCCCAAGCGCAAGCGAGCTGCCGACTCAGAGGACTGCCCCACTCCAAAGGCCAAGAAGCCCCCTCCGACTCCCACGTCTCCGCCGCCCGACCCCGTGCTGCTCGAGTGCCCAGAGCCTAACTGTTCCAAGAAGTACAAACACGCGAACGGCCTCAAGTACCACAGATCTCACGCGCACGGCACTCCAGACGAAGAGGACAAGGACGGCTCGAGCTCTGAACTGGAGGAGCCTGCAACGGAGCCAGTATCACCGGCGCGCCCCCCGACTCCTCCCCCTGCGCCGCCCGCGCCCGGCAAGTCACCGCCGCCGGACAAGTCGGCCGAAGAGCCTGCCGTCGAGCCCGTGAAGAGCGAACCGATCTCTGACTCGCCGCCGCGGCCCGACGACACGCCGCCCAGCCCGCCGCCGCCGCCGCCACCACCACCCACGGAAGCCTCGCCAGCTGATGCGACGCCTGCAGCAGATCCTTTGCAGCCGACTCAGTTTAAAGTAAGTTTTTTGCATAAAATGAAGTTACTATTGGATTCATATTGACAAACTTGTTAAATTCTGTGCTGTGACCTGCGTAGCAGTTGATTAACGACACCGTGTTGTGCAGGTGAAGCCCCGCACAGAGCGGCCCGAGCGGGCAGAGCGGGCGGAGCGCACGGAGGGCGAGGGCGGGGAGGAGCGGCGGAGGCGGCGCTCGCCGTCGCCCGGCGCCAGGTCGCCCGCCTACAGCGACATCAGCGACGACGCGCCGCCGCCGGGCACCCCCGACCACGACGACCACCGACCGTTTCCCGTCTACCATCAGGTAATCTACAGTGCTTTTAAGGTTTACCTGCCTATTTCTAAAGGCAATCGCCTGTAGGTGTCATCGTAGGTAGTTTTTAATAGATTATACTATTTGTATGACTCGGGAACAACGGTATCTACACCAACGCATAAGATATTATGTCGATACACACAAAAGAAATGCAATGTTTACTCGTCATCTAGCGTTAGTTTTGGCTGTGTTTCAATTGTGCGGTCGAACTGAAATAGCAAATGAATAGTCTCTAAAAAAAATAAGCACACAGTGCAAACAAACAGTTTTATCAAAATATCCAAGATCAAAGACGCTGATCGTCTGACACACTAGGCTAATTAGGTCTCGCTATCAAAAGAACTAAAATGATGCAAACATTTCATTCGCCTCTAATAGGAGCAGATAGTGCACCTTTTACGTGGTGTTGCGGCCTCGCAAAAATATAGCCACCGCTGTAAACTGAGCTGTATCACGATAGCAAACACACACAAGCTGACGGCCGTCAGAGAGTTGGCACTCGGCCAGATGCTTCGAGAAAACCAATAAACTCGCGAGATTCGGACATGACACCGAAGAAAATAAACGATGCAACTTTTATCAATTCCACCTTGTGTTTACAGGGGTTTTACAGTCTAGATTGGATGTTGTTGCTAAATCGAATTGAAAATCTTGTGTAGATTCGAATAAAAAAATCTCTTTTTTTATGAGGCGATAATGGCAAAAATAAACGGAATTAGAGGTATTATACTGATATTGCTCTTAACTTACTAAAGGGACTTATTTCACCAGCACAATAGTTAATATAACTTAAAGAAAAAAGAACCGACTTCGACCAGTAAAATTTCACATTATGTTATGTGGTTTTCTCATGGATGCCATTGTCGGAACTGAAAATACAGACGAATTGAGAACCTCCTCCTTTTGTGAAGTCGGTTAAAAATATGGATTTTATATTTTAGTTCTACGGTCAGCCATCTTTCCTGCCGGGAGCACACGGACCAGCACCGCCTCCGCCCGCCCCCGACAAGCCCAAGGACGACGCCTCCAAAGGAGATGTCAAGCCTGACATCAAGGTGAGAAAATATCTAGTCTGTCTAAGTGCGTACATATAGAGAGGAACACATGGAGTCATGATTTCTTAGGTACCTGCCGACTGTGTCGTATCGTTTTTAACACAAGCTTGTTTGTTTCAGGACATCAAATTGGAAAGCGGCCCTCCGAAAGTTCTTCCACAACATTATTACCCCTACAACTATATCCCCAATTTTCCCCCGTACAATGTGGAACCCGGGGGTCCGCCGCCAGGACCCCCGCTAGACGACAAGAGCAAGGACCCCGACCGGGCCAAGACCACCCCCAGCCCTCTTGACAAGAACAAACAGCCGAGGCCCAACGACGGAAAAGAAAATCCGCCCAGGCCGAATGACAACCACCAGATACTCAAAGAAAGTATCGAGATGAAGGCACAGATGGGACCCTATCCTTTTCAAAGGCCACCGCATGCGAGGGAAGAGGACTTAAGAAGGTTTGTAGTGACTCATCTGGTGTAACATTATTTACTGTGTCAACAAATAGAGGGCAGAGCTTAACAGTGTTGCTTATGTTGCAGATATTACATGAGCCTGGAACAGCGTCGGAAGGAAGGCGGCGGCGGAGTTCCGGGCGGGCCGACAGCGGGGCCGGCGACGGGCGCGCCGGGGGGCGGGGCGGGGGGCGCGGCGGCGGCGGGGGACGCGCGGCCCCCCGCCCCGCCCGCGACTCGCGCGCCCCCGCCAAAGCCACAAGACAAGCCTAAGGACGAGGTGAAGGTGAAGCAGGAGGGCCAGAAGCCGACGACGGAGACGCAGGGCCCTCCGCCGCCGCCCACGTCGCAGTACTACCTGCCGCCGTACATGCAGGCGGGCCCGTACGGCGGGCTGGGCTTCGAGCCGGTGTACCGCGCGCCGCTGAGCCCCATGCTGGTGGGCGGGTTCGGCGGCGGCTGGGGCGTGCCGCGCTACCACGCGCCCGAGGACCTGTCGCGGCCGGCCGGCAAGCTGGAGCTGCTGCCGGCGCAGTTCGGGTTCGGCGCGGCGCCGCACAAGATCCACGAGCTGCAGGAGCACGGCAAGCCGGCGCCGGGCAAGCCGCGCGCCGACCCGCCGCGCGACAAGGAGCGCTCGCCGCCGCCGCAGCGACACGTGCACACGCACCACCACACGCACGTCGGCCTCGGCTACCCGCTCTACCCGCCACCCTACCCCGGTCAGTACACTACCACTACCACTCCACACACTACTTACCTAAATACAATGATGACGATGACCGGTAAATTACATAGTAAATTGGAACGTAAAAGCGATTAACAGCTCTTTTCATACTTAACTGGCGAAAACTTGGGAATAAATGTGTGAAATAGTCCAATACGGTGATCAGTCATACTCGGGGCGTTACCAACCCATTTCATTTCAATAATAACCGACGACGTGCTACTATATAATATGTATGTTACGATCTCTACCACGCTTAAGTAAACCACGCCACTTTTCTTATTTAATTTCAATCAATTGAACGTAGAAATGTATTGTTACAGCGGCAGCGGTCCTAGCGAGCACCCAAGCGGTGGTGAACTCGTTCCCCACGCCCCCCAAATGAGGGCGGCTGAAGCCCGAGCTGGACTGCGAGCACCCGCCGCGCACCATCGCCGGAACCAACACTACTTGACGTGTGCGAACGTAAAAAAAAAAGAAGAAAAACAATGAACAATGAAAAAAAAATTCTCGAATCCTAATCTCTCTTCGCAAGTAGCCATAAACTGTGATCCTGCAAATGTGAATGTGATGTGCGCTTTGGATGTTAGTTCGTGCCCGGACAATGTGTAGTTACCTCAAGGTGTTGTTGGAGAACCAGTGTGTTGTGTGGGACGTGAACCGTGGAGTGTTGGCGTGCCAGCGGACTGTCAGTGACCAGCGGGCGACCGGACTAGCCACCTTATTATTCACCTCTTTCATTTCAACGTTTTATCGTTTATTAGTGAAAGCACAAATTAGTTTTGTAAATATTAATGTTATGTGTACATTTATAACGTCATCCCGTAGCGTTCCTAAGGGTCGACCTGTATAATAAAAGCATCGAAATTACAGATTCTCTTATATTGGGCGTTGTACTGATGTCTTTGTAGCCCCCAAGTTTTTGTGTTTCGCTCAGCAGTGTCTACTCGGTGTATTATAATATTACGCGAGCGCAGGACTCGCGGACTTGTGTTTATTGTTCAAACACAAACAATGTTTTCTGTGTTGTATTTAAAACTAATGCCGTTTTAGTGGGCACATTGAATGAAAACAGCATTCCACGAATGAAATGCGAGATAGTTATTATAGATTTTTAATATTAATTATTATTGTATTCTAAGTATTTTAAAATGTAAGTTTAAAGGCGTCAATGTGATCATTATTAAATGAGTAGTAGCGAGCACAAATTGTACTTTTGACTATTCAGTGTTTTAGAGACGGGCCCATTGTAGGGCCGCGGACATCTCGGTGTGGTTGCTATGCCAACTATGAGTAATAAGTATATCTAATATAGCTGATTTTAAATGAAAAAAATGCGATGTGAATGCACTGCTTTTAAATTGAATGCACTTAGCGTATTGCACAAGTGTCGAGGTAGTTTCTCCTTTGACTATTGTATGAACGAGTATGCAGCGGCGTGATTATACAAGTAATCAAGTCAATATTTTATCTGTAGCGCGGTTATTTTTTGCCTTCGAAATTCACGCTGTGATATTATTAAAAACGACAAATATCTCGGCTCCGTAGTCTACTCTTACAATTTATTGGGCGAAGCATTTAAATTTGTCCAAATCTATGTGTTTAATTTCGCAAAATAGTCTTCCAAAATCTTTTTTCACATTGTTTAATTTTAAATATTAGTTTTGCATTTCCGGGATTCGTTCCCCGTACGCTAAGTAGCCTGAAAGTACCTTATAAGCTGCTCTCAACAATGGTATAGTAATAAATAAGTTATGTTTAATTCGTGTGCGTGGATGGCAAGTTAATCGGTGTACCTTTAAATACAAGGGATAAATAATTCTATAGTTCATAGCGCGTAATTTGAATTAAAATTGAGATTACTAAAATTTATCGAATTCAGTATTTGACGGTGTAGTTTTGTTATTTGGGCCTAAAAAAATGTTTTTTTTTTCATTTACGACATTCTGTGACTGTTGATTCAGTGATTTTGTGAAGGATAACAATGTAGTCTGTTGCTACTCATTAATTCTGTTGAATGCTCTGTGGGAGGTTTTTTTTTGTAACAATGAAGGTTCCTCAACGGACCGCCTCCCCTACTCCTCCTTTTTTTTTAACGTCGGTTAAAAGTACACTAGTACAAGTCGCCTGTACTTAAGTTAATTTTATATATTAGTTGTTGTGATTTTGGCTGAAGGCTGGCCGTGCACGAGACACTATTTCTGTTTGACATTATGTAAGCTGACTTATAAGGAATCGAACGTCGTGAAATTGGATCCAAAGGTCTCGTGTTTAACTTAATTAGTTTCTGGTGAACGGTCAGCCTCTGCCATCGACTGACGTGCTCGGTCGCCAGATCTCCAAGGGAGGCAGCAGGAAATCTGAATCCTTCCACAAACGTACAGTGAACACTTCTACTACCCAGTGACAATGTAATCTCGATCTTATTGCAATGCAGATTAGAGATACCGGTAGTTATCTGTACATAGCATTTTTTTTGTGTAGGTATGTGTGTGTGTGTGGAATGTGACATAGTCAGCCAGACTCCCTCGCTACTCCCATTCACTTAGACTGATTGTTTTAACTTCAATGTCGTCTGATTGGAGCAAATGTGCGCCGACCGAGGCGATTCAATCTATGTATCTATTTATATAGTATGAACATTATAACTTTACGAACATTTGTGTATTTTTTTGATGTAAACAAAAAAAGCCAACTTTGATTTTCTTAGAAAAGAAATTTGAGACGTTGAAAAAGAAATAAAGATAAATTATTTCTTACTCTTGAGTTGTTTTATTTAATTAATTAATTACTTACAGGTTTTTTTGTACATAATAATTTAGGTACACAATCGCGTCTTATACAATACAAGGTACAAATAACTTAATTCAATTGGAAGAAAAATGGTACAGCTTACGTAATATGTGACTAGTTCCTCAGAAAATAAGTTATAAAATACGTGGTAACTTAAAATTAAATTGTCATTAAAGCTTACAAAATTACACAAAGTTAAACATGTCGGTAGCTACCAAAATAGGCAGAAAAAGCACAAAAATTGCCACACAAAAAAGTTAAAAACTAAAAATCTAACTAAAATACTTACATTAGTTTGTGACGTCAATTAGTCAATGGATTAGGCCATTTCATAATATCTGTGACAAGTATTTTGAGAAAAATCTCAACATTGTTGCCAAAATACGAAAAAGTGATGACATCGATGTCATTGTGAACTTTCCAACACAATCAGTATTTTCCATTTATAAATAGCCGATTTTGAAAAAAATCTTTGGTTGTTTCAAAAACAAATTAATACTGCAAGTTCATTGTGAGCATTATACACATAAAAAAATCTATTATTTAGGTACGTAAGTAATCTCCCAACACTAGACGTCATACCGATAAACGGTAAAAGGTTTTCTTTAGTAGATATAAAGATCTTAAGGAAGGTATAAACCTTAAATCTTTGCTACATATGCTTATACATATGTAGCAAAGAAACACTATCAATATTGTATATTGGCAAAACAACGTTTGCCGGATCAGCTAGTAATCTATAATATAAAAATGAATAGCTAAATGTGTTGTTAAGCGCAAAACTCCAGAACGGCCGGACTAATTTGTCTGATTATCTTCTGTTGTCCTTATTAATATCAGAAGAAGCTTAATATGAAAAAAAAATTTAATACACGGGAATTTATGCTAATTGATAATTAAGATTAATAGTAACATTTGTAGTTTCTGATAATTCTGAAATGTGAGTGTGTACGTTTGTACGTTCTTCGCAGAAAAACTGTTGGAGGTGGTAGTTTGACTGATTTTTAAATACAATATTCCACTTTTTAGTTCGATGTGCTATTATGGTGCATTTTATCAAATTTATTTTTTAATAATATTATTGTATTGTCGTCGGTCCTTGATAAACATACAGTTTAAAGTGGGTAAAAATTAACAAGCATACAGGTGAAGCTAAAAAAAGCTTGTAAAAAGCAATTATGAAAACCTATTCAGTAAGTAGTCTATTACACTTAACGTAATAAAAATGATGTATAATAAAATGGTATTGATTATTTTCTACAAAGTTAAAAACAAAAGCGTTGACAAAACTGGAGTCACTCAACCCCAAGCAACCCTATATCAAAGCGAAAAAAAAACTACCTCTTCACACAAACTTACAGATGGTTGTCACTTTGTCGGAAGAGCTAACGTTTTTAATTGACGTTGTTTAAACAATAACGGTTTATTAATGAATGAAACAATTTGAGCTACACAAATGTTATTAAATAAGTAAACAAAAGCGGACCTTCGGTCCTCCGTGCGGGCTTTTGGGATAAAACGTTGGGCAGATGGAAGGGCGAACCGAGCATCTGCTCTCTTTAAGTAAAGAGTCTTCTTCATTCTACATCCAAGATATTCCCCTTGTTTAGTAGTTTTTCTATGATGTGTAAATTTAGGCTAATTTAGGGAACTTTTTCAATGATGTTTAAATTTAGGCTAATTTAGGGAACCTTTTCAATGATGTTTAAATTTAGGTTAATTTAGGGAACTACAGCTAAGCTGTGGTTCTAATAAAAGTTGTGCAATGTTTTACATTATTGTCAGACGGGACGGTTTTTCTCTCTCTTCATAAAGAGACTGCTAATGTCTTGAGATTTCGAAACTTGTTTTTAGATTGGGAATACACGAGCAACTTTAATACCTAGCAACTTATTCTGTCCCTGCCTCTTTTAAACGTGGAATACGTAAACACATGGGCCCAACTAAGACAAAATTCTAGTGCAGGGATATAAAGTTTCTCGTCTGTCCCATGCCTTACAAAACTATACGAGACCAAAATTCGTGTCACAACCATTAAAGATGTGTCAATATTGAAACTTATACTTACATAGTAAAATTAAAAAGTCAAAATATCACTTAATTAATACTTCGTACATGAAGATTCGTACGTATTCGGCATACATAAAATTAATGTCGTTATATTAACGACATGTGTACAAAACGAAATATATTATTATTATTATCAAATCTATCACAAATTCATTATTGTTCTTTTATTAAATCTCGACGAAAAAATATCGAATTTTTACGTTACCAATTTACGGTTCAAAAATTCCTTACACCATTGTACCACAAAAACTCAGTCTTTTAGTCTATGTCATCTGGCCGCAACTGTCTCTCCCCCTCGCTAAAGAAAATTAACATCGCTCTATAAAGGAGGTAGAGGCCTAGCATCCTCCTTTCTTTGAGCGGCCATGACGCTGCGACGCCGTAGTAGTTCCCGCCTTTTAAGTTTTCCAAATTTGAAACACCCAAGACGTCAATCATAGCCGCCTCGTAGGTATAAGCTTCAGCTGGTATGACATTCTGGAAAATGTGAAGGCAAATCACACCTACTTTGTTGGACCAAATGTCGAGGATCCGTTGGACTTTCTTGTCTTTGGACGTGGTGAAGTTACGTTTCCAGAGTGTTAGAGCTTGGTAGAGATGTGCGTATGGACGGGAGCGTTTACCTGAAATGTCAAATTCGTAATTAATTAACTGATTTTCAATACATTTTTTTACCCTTGCCGGCGACTAGCTTAACTATTATTATTTTCGAATAGGTATTTGTAAGAAAATATTTAGAACTGTAATTTAAAAAATACATCCTTACATGCGACGATTTTTTTAATTACAGGGTGTCCAGATTGTTTATACAGTACCTTTATCTATTGGCAAATGCTAGCATGTAAGAAACGTATACGAAGCGAAAGCGATATGCCAGGTTATGACAAACGGCTGTATAGTCCTCCGGATCCAATCCCCGGAGACTGGACGTGAAATATATGTACGTATGTACAGCTTTCATATTTGTTTTGGAATATTAACATCGCTCTATAGGAGGTAGAGAGGAGGTGTAGTAGTTCCCGCCTTAGAATATACTAAACAGCACGTATTTTGTACTACTGTCTCAATAATTCGATGTCAGCAGAGACATACACCGTGTGGTGACGGCGAGTAGAATACATGTGTCACCACCCCAGCCTAACTTACCCCGTCTTTGGGGTCGCAAGAGGTAGCCGAGGGAGCTCTCCGGAGAACGGGCAGCAGTGCTCTCTGTGAGTTAAACCACAACACCACTGCGATCGCCAATCCGCCTGCCAAGCGTGGCTATTATTGGCATTTCCCTCTAAATGATCATGGAAATCATTGGGGCCTCCCCCAATTTGACGTCACGTAGCTGATGATAATGAGAGACAAACATTGATACACTATCAAGTGTAGTATTCTAAAAGCTAAGGTACCTACATACACACATCAAAAGTGTCTAGGTATCAAGTACATTTTAGAAGCTTACAGTCAAGAGTATATTTTACAAAAACTGAATTCATTCATAATTGATTCAAAATGTGGTGATAAGTCATTGATACAGGCACGGGGAATTAGGTAGGAGACCAATCCAGAATTAGATTTTTTTAGAGCTAAAAATGTTCTTGATCCCTAGACACTTTTTAACTACAACTCACCTTTTCCAACATAGAAGATGGAATTGACGAACGTGGTCCAGTTATCGTGCTGAGATTGCTTGGAGGCACGAGCGGGCAAGTTGTCGGTTACCCTCGGGTCCAGGAGTAGGTATGTGAAGGAAGTCTTCGTGGTACCCTCCCGCCATTTCTTGTTAACATTCGCAAAATCCGACCGAGCTTTGTTTTCTAGCTCTATGTAGGTAGTAAGCTCTTGCATCCATGACACGTTTCGTAGAGACTTTTCCAGCTCAATACTGTATGCTATGAAAAAAAAAATACACATTATTATTTTTGTCAGTACATAGTAGAAATTTTGAACAAACGGAATATTTTGCTACCTGACTGACGTGGGAATTTAATGCGTCTAGTTCCGTAAGAAAGATACTGTAATTTATATACCATTTCGGTGTAGTTAATTCATTAAAATTAAATTAAATTCAAAAACTAGTGTAAATATTTACAAGATAGTGACATATTGTGTCAATTAATTTCATAATCAATCGCAAAAAATTGAATTGACTTTGAGGGTAAAAAATTTCAAAGCTAGAGACAAAAAAAAACAATTCAGGTAGGTAGAGCCACTTGTTACGCAAATTGCCCACTCTTCACAAATAGTATCTAAATCAAAGCGATAGAGGTGGCCTACCTCTACTATATTTGTAGTAAGCGGATCTAGTTATCAATGTTATGTGTTTTACAAAAGTAATACTGATGCCATAGCTTTAGGCCAATCCAACAATAAAAATGTGATACTTACTCTTCCCCTGCTTATTGGTGACAACAATAGGTTCCTTTTTCAGAGATTTCAGTTTCTTCAAGTACAGTGTCCTGGTGTTGTGGTCGATGGGTCCAGGCCGGAAGCCTCGTTTTAATAACTCAGCGCGTAGTGTGTTGTTGTCGTACTCAATCGAGGATGGCAGAGACGATGCCACTGAGACCACGGTCTGGTTCACGTTGGAAGGATCCGAGGTCTCCTCAACCGGTACACTGTTAATATGATGCATTGTATTAAGATTATAAGAAAAAGAGAAAGAGATTTATATGGGTGATGTAATGGGCCGGGTGAGTAGAGGTCGCCCCAGAAGGACATATACAGACCAGATTGGTGATGTCCTGGCCGAAGGTGGCGTGAAAAAGTACTCGAAACCGGAGGTCATGTATGAAAAGATGTATGAATGTAGATGAAGCGAAAGGGGTATGTCAGGACCGTGACAAATGGAGATCTGTAGTCTCTGCCTACTCCTCTGGGAGACAGGCGTAAAGTGTATGTATGTATGTATTAAGATATTTTCAAAATATTGGCTCAGGGTCAACAGGCCCCATACTGTGAGGTGTTAAAGGATTATTGTTTTTGCTGTGTGACAATGATAGTGTTATAACATTCAATTTAGTGCTATTATTTAGTATTTCTAATTATTTTTCGGATACTCTATCGTCTTTGCAGAACTCCAGTAGGTTTTTGTCATAATAATTACTGTAATGAGCTATTGGATAAAAAAATAAAAAAAATTATGATGTTTTTATATGACAGATGGCGCTTACAAAGCTACAAAAGATTGAATTGATTAATACTTTATTATTATTGTCGCAGCTAAAGACCGCACAAGTACGCATTGCTTTTATACATAGGTAACCAGCCAGAAAGAAAACATAGATAAAGCTATAGATTTATTTTTTTTGATTGACCGTAATTTGAATCAACTTGTTTTGAGCTTCATCAGAGCCATCCATGGTCTTTTATTTATGTAATCATTTGACATTTCTTTTTTATCCAATTAGCCATTAGTTCTTTCACACACGACACTGGCAACAATTATTGGCACAAGCTAGTAGATTGCCAATAAAAAAAAAGTTAAAGTTAAATTATCGCTATCTCTATCACACAGCGAGAACAATATTGCTATGGAACCTCATGGGGGCAAAACTCTTTATTGTTACAGTAAAAAATAAAAATAAATACACTTCACGCCTTTTAAAGCGGGGTAGGCAAAGGCATTGCTAAAGTAAATGCCCACAGTTCACCAAGTGTACTGTTAGAGTTCTGGCACATAAATAACTAATTATTACTATGTTGCAACCAGAGTTATATGCTAATTTAATTTGTATGTATTTAATTTTATTGGTACTTTCAATGTCAATTAGATGTTTCCACTTATTCAGAATACTAAACTGTTTAGACTTTACTCCTAGACCAGAGCACACTAAAAAAATTATGACGAGAATGATAATAAAATTATAAATAATTGGTTAGTATAGATATAGGTGATTCATGGGAGTCCCTCAAAGTAAAATAAAGACAGTGCACCAATGGCTATAATGTTAATAATATGACAAATAAGTCATTAACCATATTTCTGTATGTATAATTACATAGGTGATTACTCTGTATGGGATGTAATACTAATATCTGAGAAACAATGTTTACTTGTTTGTAAGGGTATGTAAAATCTGTTATTACACATTTTTTTTAAATATACAATGTTTACTTTGTTATGATGAAAGTCATGAACTTTAAACAAGCGTTGCATTGTGCTAATAGTAGCATAACACCATGTTATAGTATTTGTGATGGAATTAATAATTTGACTTTAACTACAAATAAATAATAATACTTAGAAAGTAATACTTACATTACAGTAGAGAGTAGTAGTCTTTTCTCAATCAGTACAACATCTTCCTCCTCATCCTTATACCTGTACTCTTCCTCAACATTAGCCACAGCTATACTCCCTCCAGACAATATACTGCTTACACCACTGCTAGCTGATGATCTCCTGGTATTTGTCGCTCCCAAGTTGTCTGTTGTTACTTCGCCTTGACTCGACAGATACTCATTTGTTTTATTCTGTGCAACTTCTAACACCTTATCTAAATCTTCTTGCAATGAATTGTCATCTGTCAATAATGATGGTGTTTCGTCCAACGTTAACTTATTTGTGAGATCTGAGGATAAACTGCAAATATGTTTCTTGCATTTCTTCAAGTTTGTCTTATTGTTGTAGTTTGTGTGACTAATACTGTTTGGTGAACCCGGCAGTGAAAAGTTTTCATATGTGCTGAGCCTTTGCTTGGTAACTGAGACATTTTGGCTTGAGCATGAACATGTACTGCTCTTGATGTCATTCTGGGTTTCCTCAAGACAGTAAACACCACTTATTTTTATGTCTTCTTGTGAGATCTTTTTCGAAAGGCATGTTTTGTAACTCGCTTTAGTTTCATTCAGTTCTGTGTCAATTGTGCTGTTGTACGTTTGATTTGGTATATCTGTTGTGTTCCAAACACTCTGCGATTTGTCTAATACAAATGTGTCTCCAATTATTGTGGGGTACAGTTTGTTCATCACAATTGATGTTTTGTCGCACCATTCTCTCACCATTTCTGACCTTCGACATGGATTAACATTTGACAACTGGTCAACTGCCGGTTCATATTCTGCAACCATTTGTTGTGTGCTCACTAACACCTTATCTGGAATTTGAAAAAAATCATTGACCTATGCCATTGCCAGACATGCCTACAGCACCCCTACTTTGTAGTCTGTCTGTCTGCCAAAACTATTCCATGTTTATTGTATTCTGTAGGTCAGATAGGGGACAAGACACATAAGGCACAATGTCACAATTGCAACATCATATTTGGGCATCACAAAGGTTAAAATTATAATGTGTGGTGATGATTGATGAATAGTTGATATAGGCAAAACAATTGCCGAGTCAACTAGTTTTCTATGAAGAAGTAACATTTATTTTGTTGTCTAGAGCACCTACTAAAAGGAGTATTTCAGACTAAGCTATAATGGAGAAACTTAAATGTTTGTGTTTGATCTGATGTACAACTGTTACTAATAGCACAATAATGCTGTTCTAGTTTTATGATTACCATTGTTAGTATGTTGATTTTGCAATTTGGAAAACTTACCCAAGTCTAAGCTATAAGCAATCTCTGATCCAAACGAGCTGTCAAGCTGATCTTCTACATTGTGTAGGTAGTCATAAACCTCCCACTGCTGCTCTCTTGCAGCATAGTCAAATACAGAGTGACCGTCGAAGTCCCGTCTCATTGGATCTCCACCACAACCTATCAAGAGTTTCAAGTTCTCCACTCGTCCCCATATTGCTGCTATGTGTAATGGTGTTATACCATCATCAGTGCTGAAAAATTACGACATTGGAATAAATGATATGTAAGCCTGTTCAGTACAGTCAAAGTCTACTGGAAAGAAACGCTTGTGGCATTTTTTTTTCATAAATCCCATGTTTTTTATAGATATAAAAATGGAATAATCAGTAAGTAGATTATTATTAAAATGGACTTTTCTAAAATCATAAAATTTCATGCAGGGAATTTTGATTTAGTTCCATACCAACATTGGTGGACTATAATCAGACACAATAATGAATAATAAATAAAATTATGCAATAATAAATAAAGTTTCATTGTATTCATGGCAATATCACTATATGCTATTGTTGACCACTGATATGCTAAATTAACCAATTTACTTACCTTATATTTGGATCTGCCCCATGTTTCAAAAGTATTTCAGTGCATTCCTTAGATTTTTCTAATGGTTCAATACCAACAGCTAGGTGTAATACTCCTATACCTTTGCAAGGTAATACAGAGTTGATATTTACAATTGATTGCGACACAAACCGCTTCACCGATCTGCAAATCGAACACAAAATGTAAAAATTCCAATAACAGGAAATGGTCCGGAAGTCGTAATTACTAAGCTATGCAGGTGAAGCAGATGCTATTACACAACATAAAAACTCACTTGGCATCTCCACATTGTATCAAGTCGTACAATTTAAACAAATCTCTGTACAAAGTAGTCATCTTAAATAAAAATATGCGAGATTTCTATCGCATTATATAGTCATAGAATTTAGAGCATAGCTCCATTTCCTTTCATTTAGGCCGTTGAATAGCGTCGGTGATTTTCAAAGAACCAATTTGTGGCACTTTCGAACACTTTCATAACACAGGTTTGTATTAGAACATTATTAAACGCGCTGTAATAGTATTAAATATAGTGAATCTTCATTTGTTTCGCGAAATTAATTCAAATTAACGTCACACTTCAGCAAACTTCCTTTGTTTACGTTCAATCTGACACTAATCAAAAACGTTTCGTTGCGCATCTTTTACCGAACTTGCGTCGGAATAACGTTCCGTTCCGATCGCGAATGAACGTATTGTTTACAGTTCCTGACTAAACTATGAAATTAAAATAAACAGAAACATGTAGCTCATAAATTTATTTGTACGTGTATTTGTCATTCACAACAGATATCTTGTTTGACAAGAATAAAGTAAGCATTTAAATTATTCATCTATCTTACTTCGGAAAACTATAGGAATAGGGTGTCCATACTTCATGTTCAGAAAATTAAGCATTATTTAAATCAACAATAATATTATGATTTATTAATTATCTATATACAATTATCATTAGTACTTTATTAGTTAGATTAGTAATTAAAAACAATAAAAATAAATAGTTAATGATGATATTGTTTGACAAGGTAAATAATGTACAGTACCCAGTAGTGTTATAGTACTTTTAGTAAATTATAATTGAGAAAACATAAGTTGGTAGGTATATACTTGAGTAAAATATAATATGAACGTATAAACTAAACGCAGTTCTTGGGAGTCTTTTCTTCGGAGCGTCCAAGGAATCTGAAGAATTTCACACCTGTAAGCAAAAAAGTGAGTTAAGAACAACTTTAGGGACTTGGCTATACAGTAGCGCGTGTGTGGTAGGTAATGTAGCATTATTGTGTCTAATCAGGATCTACAATGCTTGTCTTCACCATTTTATTTTATGTGTAACACCTTTATGTACTTATTATACCTACCTATGCATACTTGTAGAATGCAATAAACTTATCGACTACCTATTGGGATATATTACCTACTTATCTAGGGTACATAATATGATAGGTCAGGTTTTGGAAAGAAAGAAAGAAGGAAATAAGGAAAGAGAGAAACATAGAAAAAGAAAGAAAATGGTTTAATGGTTTGTTTACGCCGCACACGTTATAATATAAGCATACAACACGACATAAAAAATTCACACACAAAAAAAAAAATTGCAGTGATGAAAGGGCAGCTTGTTGAATGGAATGTTGCCGAGGCTTATGCATCGGCGCTGATGGAGTTGTTAGGTACCTAACACTAGGTACCTAACCTAGGTAACTAAGCTAGGCACTAGTGCCTGTACCTGAATACATAGGAGGGCCTACCTGTTGGGTTAACCCTCACGCGAAAGCTTTCACCGTCCTTAAGGTCCCGGTCCGCTTCTTCGTGATATAAATCCTGAAATTAGAAAGTACATAGGTATTTGGGTCGTTTACGTAACTACCCTACTCGTGTTACCCTATGGTAAATCCATGTTATACGTCTACAGGGTGCAGATACCGTGAGACCAACCACCGTGTTATCTCAGGTACCTAGTACGAGCCGGGCAGGAACACCTCTGAGCAATATATCCAGCATTTCACGAACCATGAGTACACGTTTTAGCTCTGCGCCATCCAGTCCCTGTCCAAGTAGCCCGGCATCATCGGTTGCAGCAGAACTGACTCTTAGCCGTGTAAAAAGTACGTTCCGAAGATACCAGTATCAAAAGACCAAAGAATTGATCTCCCTGAAGAAGAAAATAGTAGAACTCAAGCGACAAAACGAGCAGTACCGAAAGAAAGTTAAACGCCTTGAAGAACGATTCACAATAAAAAATCAATGTTCTGAAATAAAAACTAAGACTATACAGAAGAAAAAGAAACAAGACAA